>JAFMSR010002421.1:0-24719 GCA_022818135.1 Saxidomus purpurata
CGTAGTTAATCGTTTTAATTAGCGTGCACATCTCCCCAAAAAAGTGCTGATTTCAGTTTATATTATTTAGTGTAGTTGCGAGCGAGAAAGACTTCCGGGACAGGTTGAAGACATTTTCACCTCATATCCGAAATTTAGGTCTATTTTTGCAACGGAAAGGACATCTTTTTTATCTTAACTGCTGTTGTCAATGCATTCCTTAAAGTGCAGCAGACAAGGTACGCCTGTATCGAAGCAACATATCGTGGGTATGATGTTAACAAGTGTTTTATTGGCTATATGCAAATAATACGCCGAATCAACTACACTTTTACGAAAATATTTAAAGTCCGAAGCAATCCAAAACGTCCCCAAAACAAAACGTCCCCAGACCAAAACGTCCCCCCATATGACCAAAACGTCCCCTATACTGCCTGACTGGAATAATATATCCGTTAGCTGACATAAAGAGAAAGGTAATTAGGTAGTGTCTTTGACTGATTAATTAGTTTGAGTCTCATCAAATGCCTCATTGTCATTCAAAACAGGGTCTGAATATTGTCCAAAATTAAGGCCTCCAGCTGGCCCTTAGTGTGTTGTCCTCTACTCCTGCCTACCTGCTTGAACTTGAGGCTGGGGTTCGCCCCTTAGACTGGGGCGCCAGGAATAGATTCTCAAATATTGAGCGAAAGTCAAGGTTTTGGTCAGTGAGATCATAAAGCACGGCTATTTTGAAAGATCCTCCTACAAGTGCCCTATGAAAACAAAATGATCAAATCTGACATACCGCATCTCGTGAAGTTAGAAACTCAAATGATAGATAAGATATTTTTATTCTGGACATCTACATATATACACAGATGGGTCTAAAAATCCAGGCTCTGGTATATTAGCTTCAGCTGTTGTAATCCATCTAAACATGTATGTTGCCATCATAGGAAGATTGACAAATTATTGTTCCATTTATCAGGAATACTCTATAACCTGTTCCTGCATTTATACCAGAAATGATAACAATAGACACTGCATTGAGCTGTCTTTTACATCATCAACCTAAAAAACTTGCTGTATTGTATATATTTTCAGATTCACTATCATCTCTGTTCTCAATGAAATAAAAAAACAGTCATTCTAGACCAGAGTTATTGAATACATTATTATTATTCATAAATTTTATCAATGCCTAAAAACAGGCTTACCAGTTACCATGTTATAGTGCCCAGCTCATGTAGGTTTATGATAATATCTGGTAATGAGAGCAGATGATGCAGACAAAAGGGGCCTGGTTTAGGGGCCATGATCCAGGACATACCATACTCACCCACAGAAATTATGCCGGGATTCGAACCACTATCCTGGATGGATGGTGTAGAGAATTGAAACTTAAAACAAACACATTTCGCCGCAAAACAGTGCGATCTGGCCGTCCTATGGGATACTTGACAAATTACAAAATGGACAAATCAATCACACGTCTTAGGCTGGGCGCAAACTTACTATACCAACCAGCTCGGGTTGGTACATACTTTGGGTTGACCAGGTTTGCATCTAGTGCATTGTAAAATGTAACACCCCTCACTGGCTATTTGACTGCATAGCTTTCACCACACAGAGACTAAAATTCAAGCCAGAAATGGATAAGCTTGGATTTTCATGGTTTCACTATTAATAATTATTCTCAGTCTAAGAAAAGCCCTAAGTTAATGTGTATAAAGGTTGTTGGAGAATAACATAGTAGACTGTCAAATGACTGATAAAATTAGTTATCTAATTTACTCCAGTTGCTATCAGACCCCATCCTGTAGGTCACTAGTCAAAATCCTAAACAATTTTTGTATAAATGCAATTTTTTATATTCAGTAAGTACTTAGTATTTTAATTGTAGTAGTAAACATGCTGTTTCACTGGTTAGTGGGTGTTGATTTAAATTGGCAACCCAAAACATAAAAATTCAATCTTGTTATTATTTAGCAAATCATAGTCTGCACATAACAGAAATTAGCAGGGAGTGATGGGTGACATGTTGGTAGGGGTTGCCCAACCACTGTACCTGTTACATGCCTGTTTCAGTTATAAAATACTGTAACTGTAATTTATATCTTATATATAATTTAATACTGTATGGTAGTTTGCACTGTCTGTATGGCACCATATAATATTATAATAAAACAAAATTTCACTGGCTATTATCTGTAATATGTTGGGGACGGAGGGGGTAGGGGGCGGGTTCAGGATAAATGTAAGCCGGTTTCTACTTACAAACCTACTTGTACTACCTCCAATTAAATGAAACATCAACCCTTTTATCATGATCAGTAAGTAGATCCTTGCAGGTTTGGACTGGCCACTGGCCATACAGATGCTACATCTGATCACCTGCATCTTTCTTACCAGTTTAACTATAACAGACTCTTACTCTCTTACTTCAGAAGGAGGCACATAGAAAAAATTGATTTTAATCAAGTTGTATACCTTGAAATAGGTTTTATTAGATTTGTAATATATATCAGTCTTGTGAGAACCCTCACACTTGATTAATAATTGTATTTTAGTATTACAAGTAGTTCTTTTACTGAAGATCCTAATTAAATTAAGTAGTAAGTTCTGCAAAGAGCTCATTATTTAAGTATACAATAGTATAATATCACTAAAAGAGTACCATAATCATGTTGTATAAAATGAATAAAACATTTAAAAAAATAAGATTTCTTTTAAGGCTAAGATGGCAAAATTGTGCTTGTGTGGACTTCCCGTAAAGCCAGTGATACCGGCTAACACCTATTTTTTTGTAGTTTTATTTTTGAACACCTCTATATTAATTGTGTGTAGTTTGTAATCTTAATAGCTTAATAAAGAAAATAATATGAAAATCACATCTATTACTAAGTCACAATTTACTCTGGTCTCAGTAGACCGGTTGTATAGTTATGTAGTCATATAGTACTTCTGACACTGATCTCTCTGGTTAGTTTCATAAATTGAAACCATTTTAGAAATCTTTCAAAGGGCCTTTTTTCCTGTAAGTGTGGCAGAGGTGGTGCTTGAACTCTGTCCGGTTTATTAAATTTGTTCCTCATCTCTGATAGTTTCCTTAAAATGCCTAGCTTACATCAATTTGAACAAATATAGATCTTTTAAGTGCTTTCTACATATCTAAATTCCAAAATAACTAAAAAAAGCATGAGTACCATCATTGCTGAGCTCTATTCTGCAGTCTCATAGTTATTGAGGTTTTTGAAACATGTGAGGTTACACCCCCTTTATAAATATAGAGTGTTGCTTAGCTCTTTCATATTGTTGTCAGTCTTCCATCAAATTATTTGCTAATGCTACATGTGTATTCCAAGAACAATTTTTCCAAATGAGCTACTACATGTATAGTATAAAAGTAAAAGGTAAAGTGCTTTTTTATTATAGTGTCACCCCTATTTGAAGGGCCAGCCATTTCTGACTTATGAGAGACTTTTTGAGCACATGTACCGCCTGAATCCTACCATTTAATGCCAGGCACCAGGCAGGTAGGCATACGGTAACCATTATTGAACTAGCTGGCGGCTCACCAACCAGCTATATCAGAACGGACCCCTGGTGGGCTTCGAACCTTCGACCTCCCACTCCAAAGGCGGATGCCTAAACCACTAGACCAAGGGAGACGGTATATGTACATGTGTTATCACCTCATAATATCATCAGACTTATGTACATAGGATATGCAAACAAAATCTAAATGCTATTATCTCATAGCCTTTATACTGATGAAACTACTTATGTAAAAATGCCATCAGATAAATTAGATATTGGAATGTACATCATTTTTCTGCCCAGTAATTAACCATCCATTGATGTTCATTGTATCTTCTTCATCATCAGTATATCAAATAAACATATAATTCCATATAAGATTATATGTTTCATGTACATACATGTATATGTTAACACCATATATGGCATTTTGAGACTGTATAATCTAGGCTGTGAGATGTGTCTTCTCCAGGGTTCTAATTGAATCTGCTATCCACCACTGGATGCAGAGTTGTGTCATGCAATTGGACCATTCCATTATTCTACAGAGGGGCCAAAATAATTTTGCAAATGATTTTTAATCTGTTTTTTGGTTCATTTCCTAGAAAGTTTTATAAATTTTATCCTAAAATGGGTGAGAAATGTTATAATACATAACAGTCTGTTTAATTTTACTTTAAATTTATTACTACCCCAATAAAGTATTACTCAAACCACCTCAACAGGGGTTCTGAATCTAAAAGAATGGTAGCAGTGACATAAAGTATATGAAACTGCGTGCCAAGAATTAAACTACATTGAAATAAAGATTAACTTTAATAACCCTCTTCACTCTAGAAAATATCACTGTTTCCTAGAGGTTCATTTTTTCTATGTGTTTTTATATACCCCACCTATAGAATAGGCCCACTAAAACACAATATAAAGTAACATGATATAAAACTTTACATAGAATTAATCACCATAGTCCACAGTACATAAATACTGCATTGCGCTTTAATTATCTTCTCTCCTCTAAGAATAATCTTAGATTTCTAGAGGGACATTTTTCACTTTCGGGCTACCGGAAAAAAACCTAAATATTGTTCAAAACTTTTTTCTATTAAAACATTGGTCAAAATTAGGTGCAACTATAAATACTACAAAATAACATTAAAAACCCCGTTCCAAATGCTTGATTTATTCGAAAACGCCATTTCAAGCTTCCAGTTTCTTCAATGTCAATTTACCCCACCCACTTGACACCCATCAACATATCAATTCAAAGTTCCAGTATAAAATTATTATACTTGAACACGGTCCTAAAAAGTGTCTTTAATGTAGAATTTATTTAACGAAAAGTGTAGATGGCAATTAACATTAATTACGCCCGTTTTCTCGCACATCGGGATCAATTTCCTGCCAAAGTCACTCCGACAGGTGTTCAAATTTGACACATACTGTGATATGAAAACTGTGGATCTTTGACACTTATCGATGTCATTTTTTATTGTTAAGGTATGAAACTTCTAATTGATCTTATTCTTTCGGTCTGATTAAAAGGTTTAAGTCTAGATAAAATGTGAAATCTCAAAGTGATCGTATAACGTGTATAATCCGTTTATCGTGTAGCGTGCGCTTCGTACATCGTGTATATTGTGTATCGTTCTGAATCGCTCATCGTGTATTTACCGAACGTGCAACGTGCGTCTAACGTGCGTGTATCGTGCGTACATCGTGCGTGTATCGTGCACTCCGTGTGACAACTGTTACGTTCCGACTACTGTAATAATCTACTATTATACAAACTTCTTTTTACAACTTCACAAATTCCTTGCTTAATAGAATAAAATCAATACAAACTAAATACATGTTTTATATTCGTTCTGAAAACATGGCAAAACCAATTTTACCTTTCAGATAATCTTCGAGAAAAGTGGTGGCCTCAGTCCAAGCATTTCCTTCAGCCATGCTGGCTGAGATATCAAGACATATAACTGAGTGAACACCTTCGAGATCCTTCAATGTCCTTCGACCTGTTTCAACGAGTCATTTACCTTATTTTAGTCAACTAGCAACATTCATAAGTCCAGTATGTATCATATGGGAATAAAGATCAAGTTGTGTAATTTGTGACAAATTAAGCTAACTGTATGAGTTATAGAAGCACGGGGCGTGTATCACAAAAACTAGCTTGTTAATGTAAAGCAGGGTTCAATTGTCCATTACACAGAGACATTTGCAATTGAAAAACCAGTTAATTATAGGTCAGTTCTAATTAAAAGTACGCCAGTATTCACAAAACTGTACCAGCTTATTTATTGCTAGACCTCTTCATGTGATTCTAAAGACTGTATTATGCAGGTTCAAATGGGTTGTCACGTTTTATCCTGTACAAACGCTTGAAACGACGCTACGTAAATATCTATATTAGATATTATACTTTCAACCAATTCAATTGATCATAAAATTTAAAGTCCCAGGATCTGTTTGAGTTTACTGATAGAGTAACATAAATGTGTTAATGGGATAATTTTAGAACCATTTTCCATTCACTCTTTAACAATGCTGACATATTCATTTCTGTCGTATTCAAGTTATTTCTTCAAGGACAGAGTTGCCAGAAAGCCTTCATTATTTTTTTGCAAAAGCATTGAACAAAATACTGTGCTATGTTTCTAATATGTACTTACCTATTGAAAAAGCAATGTTAGGAATGTTTTGGTGCAAATAAAGATCATCTCTGTCAGTAAGACATCATTGAATTTCTTGATAAAATGAGAGATACTTATAACTGTGATCCTGGGACTTTAATGTCATAAATATATGAGCCAATGCCTTTTTGCATTTGTCGTCTTCTACGTAAAATCATGACCGAAATATTTATAAGCATGCAAAACACAATCACAGGCCTCACCGTTTTCGCATTCCAGTTTAGCTAAAATCCTCCATTGTTGTTCGTTTCCATTTCCATAAGTCTCTCTTCTCTGTTCTTTGACCATTTCAACTGTAAAGGAAAAAGGCAAGACAATAGATCAGGACTTCCTGTCGCTATAAAACATTATATATGACTACGTGATCTATGTGCTTATTAAAGTAATACATCATAGAAATATGTTTTGCAGCCCTATTTGCTTGAATAAAAATCATTCATTTGTCAGTTACCAGCTTACCATATGCAAGCTTACCAGTCATTTGTCTCACATTCTTTTCGTTTAGTATATTTCTTGTATTTGGTTTAGATGTTGAAATTGTTCTGGAATAGAAAAAAAAAATACGAGGATAATGTGCATTTTCTACATGACTGTATCTAGATTGTGTAGTTATTGTAATAAAATAACTAAAGAGGCCTTTTCTGTGTTAAACTTTGATTGCATCAGCATACAGGAAATAATTAAGCTAATCGTGGCTATTTATAGACCTTAAGATATATAAAATCACTTCAGGTACAATTGTAAGATACATGTACATGTAACACTGTGCGATCTAAAACCTTTATCGCTTCAGGTTTATTGTATTTTTGTCTACTTCACAGGTAAGATAAAGTCATTAAAATATTTGAAAGCTATAGTGTATAGTAGCAACTGTACATTATACAAGCGATCACAAATCATAAAGGGAAATAATACGTGCACCCCTTGAAATGGAAAGTGAATTGCCTACACAACTTTTGATGTCAGATTAAACGACATAGTACACATTCAAAATATGAGACCATTTCACATATTTCTGTGTTAGTTCTTACGTTTGTTGGTCCGATGACTTGTCTTTCAGCATAGGTTCGCTTCCAGAAGCTGTCGGAGAAGAATTCTTCTGTAAAGGCTGCCCACCAACCGCACCTTCTTCCGCTGTCTCGGGGACATCCGGTGCTTTAGATGTACCATTTCTATCTTTTAACCCTGCTGGTTTTTCATATTTAACAAAGTTTACTTGAGCTACTTGGCAAGGTTGTTCTGTTTTATCAATAGTCTTTTCACTTTCTGCACTACTGCGACTGTTTCTGTTTCTTTCATCCGTTGATGACTGCGGTTTCACTAGCTCGCCTGAACACCGTTTCTCTTCTAAAGCTGCTTTTTCCTTCCGTAAAGATGCCGAGCGCAGTTTGGAATCGTCCGTCTGTACGGCCATTACGGAGGTTTCAATCGAATCCATTCTTTCTTTGAGACTTTCAAGCTGTTTATTTAGTTCTTTTTGTGACTCATTCTTTTCATCTAAGATCCGTTCTAATTCTGTTACCTTTGTTTGTAATTCTGCGACCTCTTTTAAAGAAAAATAGTTTTAGAGAAATACATACATACATACATACATACATAGATCATAATCATTTTACTGGATTTCATACCGGACTTTAACAGCATTTTATTTTAAATCATGTCCATGTAAATATACATTTAGCTGCACTAACGTTATTTTGACTTGGCTTTGAGAGCACACTTTTAAATGTTTCGTTCAGTTGTAATTTAGTATTGATCTTATGATCACTATGTTGAACGAGTGTCATTTAATGTTCCCGCTACAAAAGCGATTAAGGGATGTCGCAGTCACCTGCCGCAACCGTCTAAAGTTCGAACCCGCGACCATCTATAGGATAAATACAATTCGAAATATGTTCAATGGAATGGTTATTGATTATGTTACCATTGTGTTACTAGAGCGTCGTGGGTGTTAAATTTCGCCATACCCTAAACAGTCCATTTAAACATTATTTTTTGTCCCGTGTGCTTGAAGTAGCCGAAAGGCACTAACTGCAGTAAAATGGTTCATAAATTATGTTAATCAGGTGAAATTGCCTTTAGCTTTCTTAAGCAAATTCCCTTTATTGCGGAATGCATTTTTTCGAATATGCTAAATTCAGAACGATCAAGCGAATAAACGTAAACTAGTACTCACCTTTCTGACTTCGCTCTAGTACCAGAGAACTGCAATGATAGCAAAAATGTCTACAGCTTTTCTCGTGCCTCAGGCAATATCATTGATACAAACATGTATTAACATTTTCAGTTGTGATAAATTCTCGCTGAAATTACTGGTTTACATTCATGTACAAAGGATATAGCATAGAATTAAGACTTAAAACATTTAAGTTAAAAGCAATTACTTAAAAAGTACAATCACTCTTCACTTGCCAAGTACGGTGACTGTCATGACTGTTCACTTACCCAGTACAATGACTGTTTACTTACCAATTACAATGACAGTTTACTTTCCGAGTACATGTACAATGGCTGTTTACTTTTCAAGTTCATTGGCTGTTTACTTACAAATATACCAAGTACAATGACTGTTCACTTACCAGGTACAATGACTGTCTTGTTTTAGGAAGAGCTGATTCAGTCTTTTGAGTATAAATTTATTAGAGCTCTGTATTTCTTGCACTGCCTTTAACACCTCGTTCTCCTGCAAAATGATACATATGTAACGTTTTGCGGCATATAACGACGTTTCAACCAAAAAAAAAGTGACAACTGTAACCTGCATTAAACAATCATCTGGCGTAGATGACTTGTTTTGTATCTACAATCAAACATGATTTCAAGACCACTTCCAAATAAACCACCCTGCAAATAAAACAGGCAAGATGAAAAGCGTGCACTATTCAGCTGTAGTGGAAACACCTGTGAATTCAAAGCACCTGCAAACAAAGACCACTTTATCTCCTACAGCCAGAGTTCTGTGTTCACAAGTGTGACTGTATATAGTAGGGTTTACTGACACAAATTCAAATTCATCTACCTAGCTACTTGAAATAGGTTCCAAGCACAGGGACTCTTCCTTGGTCATATTATGTATATTATAACAAGGGATATAACTTTGTAACACAACAAACCTAAATTGTATATCTCGGCAATAAATGTCCTGAAATTTGAGCATCGTTTAATTCGTTATTTTATAACTCGTACGAGCGGTAGTTATTATCATATCTTTCACGAAAAACACACGTTTCAGCTTCCTCCTAACGTGGTGGCCCGGCATTGTGTAATAGATTCAACAAACATTCATGCTTTATTACAAGACGATTAATAACGTCCTCTTCAAAAAAAAAAAAACTATATTCATTCACTCTTCTGTAAAACATCATCTATCTGATTTTTAATTTGATCAAACATCTCATTTTGTCACGTGGTGGGTAAAATAAATGAAATCGTAAGGGATTTTATAAATCGCAGCTTTCCACCACTGCTAAGGGATACAGAAATTGCAGTTCGGCTGTGAGTGACAACAGAGTTTGTAGTTAACCAATTCATAGTATGTTTTGCCGAGATTTTTGTTAGAAATGTGTTTACTGATGCAATGTAAGTGAATGAACCCGTGTAAATTAAGTAGTTTTACATAATTCTTGATGACATAATTACCCACTGCCCGACCATCACGTAAGGAAGAAGCTGAACCGTATGTTTTTTCATGAAAAGTACGTGATGGCTACAAACAAGTACTAAATATTGAATGTTAAATTAAATGGTGCAGGACATTAATTCTATTGGCGAGATATACAGTTAAAGTTTGTTGTGATTTAGATCGCTTGTTTAAGGACACCAAGTCTTTATTTAAAGAAGGATGCACATATAAACAAGACATATATCTAATAATTCTATGTGACCTACGGTATAGAACAACTTTAGCAAGTCATTAAAAAATTAAACCAGCAAAAGTATGGATGATGTTGACCAAGTAATCGTTATGAAATTATAGTGGTTTACCGCTATTTTATATTCCGTACATCAAATACATTTATAAAACTACATATTGCATCCTACGTATGTAAAATCAAAATGCAGTTGAGAATGCTGAAAACAACTATGAAAGCTTGAAGTTGTTTTGTTCCATTTCAATGTACATGTACATGCAATTATCACTGAGTTAATAGTGGTCTTAAACTTTATGTAAAACATATACAGTATACATGTACTCCGTATACATAACGACTCCGGATAAAGCGTAAATCCGGATATTAGGAACATTTCTTTTCTGCCCGAATTTGTTCTCTCTTTATTTTATATGAACATGATGTATGGATATAACAAACTCTGGATATAAGAGACACATTTAAATGGTTCCAAGCAGTTCGTTATAAACGGAACTTACTGAAGATTACACTCACCATTTTGTCTGCTGCCTCGTCCGTGTTTAAAGCCATAAAGACTTATCTTCAGAACATTTCCTGTTCGCTGTATTCTTGCATCCAATTGTACATGTCTGTCAAACATCAAGTGTTGAAATGATACATTTATGACAAGCCTGGTTGTAAACTAACCTTCTAAGTGAGATTACATTACAATGCTAACAACCTTCATGTTTTCATGTGTTCTTCTTTATTATTTCCTTTCACATTGTATTATGTGATATTTTCTCCTCATTTTAAAACTTAAAGATACAAAAAGTTTCAATCAAATATGAATTAAT
The DNA here is from genome assembly GCA_022818135.1 of Saxidomus purpurata. Lineage (NCBI taxonomy): Eukaryota > Metazoa > Mollusca > Bivalvia > Venerida > Veneridae > Saxidomus > Saxidomus purpurata. The sequence continues at coordinate 10,882 of JAFMSR010002421.1, forward strand.
ATCATATTTCAATTTACATGTCTTCCGAGGTTGCTTGTACTGCAAAGTTTGTAATGAAATATGATACGATTGTAAAGACCTGCTGAATCAGTTGAAACACGTCTATCTTAACAATTTGTTTTGTTCAGTACGTTCGTTTTGAATAAAACAAATCGTGAAACTGAATAATACTCGTAACAAATATTTATATACATCATCACAAAACCTATCATTTAGCTAGCTATGTGCATTATGGCAGGTTCACCATAACGTTTTATGTAGGACGTTGTCCAATATTAATCGATTGTTCGAAAGTTATCATCTTACTTTCGATTACTCGTTACAAAAGTATTTCTTAGCGGGCTGTTTACGTGACTGTTGTTACTGGACAGAACCATTACATCTGTCAACTTAGTATGCCAAAACAGATTTATACTTACATGTTTAACAATTTCTTTAAAAGTCCACAACTGCGAACATATATCAAACCGAAACAACGTGTTTACCTAGAACTAAAAATAGATCTATTTTACATTTTACGTCTATGTTTTATATAGATTTAAAGCAATAAAATATTTAAACGAGAAGTAAACCATCTTTGATTTGTTTTATCCTATAGAGTTTTTTAGCTGAGTTAAAAATGCAGTGTTTTTCTAGCGTTAATTTTACTTCATCGAAATCGAAAGTACACTAGTAGTACGCATAAACAAATAGACTTGAACTATAAATAGAACATAGGCAAGTATAAATGCCGTACAACATACTACCCGCACCCGTTAAACTATTTAATGTGTAGCATCTTAAACGTTTTCATCTCATTAGCGAACACATTCGTTCGACCAATTGGCATCATAAACAAATTATGCATAAACTTATTTTATACTAGTTAAAGTTACAGCATTTTGCATTTCAAATGTCGAATGTGCAAATAATGGCATACGTGGTAAATAGTTATGTATATATAGAATCACAGAACTCAAAGCGCTCACAGATGATTTCTAATTAATATATGAGTCCGTTCGAAATCGCCTTTCTAGCTACGGAGCAGCTTCCCTGGTCATCCGTTATATGTACTACAAGCCTCAAAGAGCACCCAAGATTGAGCGGTTTAAAGCATTATGGAACTCTAATTGTTCCGAGATTTAAAACACCGAGATTTAAATCTGTGAACGGATTCCTTGTTTTCTGTCAGGCTACTTTTTAACGACGGAGCGGGGCATTTCTCTGAAAATGAAACACAATTTGTATAAACATAATAAATGTGCAAATGCTAATAGTAGAGTGTTTTTGATAGTTCTACTAAATATAACAAAACCCAGTTCGGGACGCTTTTTCTTAAGATATCACAGGGTCCGTATGTAATGTACGGATACTGATCAGAATATCAGAAACAGCGGTTAAAGTGTTTACCATTCCATGTCTGATATATCACATGATACAGTTACAGTAAAAATATCAGGGTCTATTTATAGTAGTCGCGACCTGTGCATACACACAAACTTGATCTAGCGTAGTTATACATGTACAAAGTTTCTGTAAGTTTTTCTTAATAATTTCCTCTGCCATGTAACAGGTGCGATTTGAAATTCATTTTTACGTTGATATAATGAATATTAATTTCTATTCCTTTTGCAGAAGTTTATAAGCTTTAGAAGAACTACTTTGCAAGAAAGCCTCGATCTGGCGGTTCATATGTCTGGGATTGAACTAGTGCTTTTCAGAATGCATAACAAATCGCCTTTTCTACAATACAAAAAAGTTACGTCTATAATTTCTTGGTCATACATGCTGGGTACAACGCTTGTTTTTTATTGCCGTTTTCGTCATCAATGACTGTTTAAGAAAGACTGGCTCTGAAATATTTTTGCTCGAGAAAACTCTTCAAAAACTGACATTCTGATTAAATGGGGGGAATAAAGCTTTTTTAGCAGCCTTCTCATTCTGGAGACCTTCCAACATATGTAATGTTAATCGTGTTGAAAGAAATATTCTCAATACAGAGACTGAGGGATATTTCAAACACACTAGTCATAATCAAACCTTGAAAACTATATATATATAGCTAGCATTTACAAGCCTTCAAACGACAAAGACACATTAATCAAATTATGCCGCCACGTTTTAGAAAGACGGTCATCTTGAAAGTGATGGAAATCTCGGTGACCAGCGGTCTTTTGCGTTTACCAAGTATCTGTAAAAGGCCATGCTGGTATATTAAATCAACTTCAAACTGACCAAGATACATTTGACAACAGTAAATATGTTCATGATGCGCTATTGCCCTGTTTCTGTTTAAAACAGTTTGTTCTGTTTTACTTGTTTACAGTTTGAAAAGATGTTTCCAAAAAGTATTTAGTTTTTATATATGTTCTACATACAATAAAAAGGATTAAAACATTTGTAGATTCTGGTGAATGAAAAACCAGCTTTTGTCAGTTGCTAACCTATCGCCTATGTAAGTTATAATAGTCCACACGTTTGTTCATAATTCTTTCAACAGACATCTCATTGAAACAAGACTCAAGATCCCCATTGGATTGTCTAACAGCCGATAAACATTTAAATTGTTTGAGAAAATGATATTCGTTCAAGCTTTGTTTATCGGCTGGTTATCATTACACAAACCAAAACATATCATTTCTCAAACGATTTAATTTATTTTTTGGTTTATGTAATGATAACCAATACAGAATCGAAATTTTGTCTTAAGTGGAACACGCACACTTTAAGGAAAACTCGCCTGTATAGTCTTTATCTAATAATCTAGCATTACATTGATCAAATATCCAGTGTAATAATTCAGAAGACACTTGCTTATAAGTTTTCCGCTATAAAGTTTGAAAACTGTAACATAATACGTTATTTTTCTGAATGCGATGCAAAACTTTTGACACAGAAAATCTAGTCAATGTAAAACGTGTCACTTGAGAGACTTTAAATATCGGGTAACTATGTACAAAGTTAGCTTTTAAAAAGCTAGAGCGGCTCGGTTTGGTTTTTGGTTTGGTCTGGAAATAGAAGAAAAGACACGGGTAAGGAAGGAATGATAGATAACTGACCGTACAGGCAGTAATTTATAACGATACAGAAGTGTACTCGTGCGGAAGTATGTTATTATGACCTTGAGCAGAGTCAATATCACTACACTTTCCTTTTACATGTAATGTCCACAGTAGTTACTCTGCGTGCTCTGCATGCAGAATGAATAACACAATACATGTTATGTGTACTTCGACTTCGACATCGACATCGCTTTATATAATGATGTTTCTTTACTGGCATTGTGTTTCTTTTCCAAGTTGATATTACGTTCTGAAACCTTGTGTGTTTTCAACATTTGTTTATCAAAAACTTCCTTCGGTATAATTTTAAATGACTCTACAGGCACTGCCATCTGAGAAAGAAACTGCCGAATTGACATGGCAATAAGTAGAGGTTATTATACGGGGCAGGTGTGCCTTTAGGCGATATTGGCACACTTGGTGAGCTATTGGCCCGAGGGCTTTAGCCCGAGGGCCAATTTGAACCAAGTGTGCCAATATCGCCTTAAGGCACACCTGCCCCGTATAATTACCTTTTTATTGCATATGTTGAACATCGGTTTTGCTGAAAATGGGAAAAGATAAGACAAAAAGATACAAAACGCACATTCCTGCAATAGGCCTACTTATACTATTTCATAAAGATAAATGCCATTGAATGAATAAATTATTCATACTATCCACAAAAGCAAACGTGTCAGTTTCCACATTTCGGTGCTCAATAAGCCTAAATTCTAAATTCAATAAACGTTGAGAAAGAGGCCATTTTCCGTTACGTCTACGTTGTCAATTACGTCAACGTTTCCACGTGCTGACAGTCTAACGTTGCTGCACAGTTGACCAAATAGCCTCAATACGAAATTTCTGGCACACTAGCAAGTGTGCCGATATCAGTTATCGGTACACTACGTCACGTGATCGTTTTATCGGCCCGTATCACCGACAATCAAAGGCAAATTTGATACTATATATAGTAACATATGCAATTAAGCCGTATAAACGAGAACTACACACGTATATGTCTTTATTGGCGCCGCCGATGACGGCGGTGGCCTATTGTGGAATACTTTTTCCGGAAGTACATGCTAGGAGCGGTTATTAGAATGCAAAGAAAAATGGTTTTAACTGTATGCCAAAATAATACGCAGTAGACATTAAAATATTTATTATACACATTTCCTTCATTAAAACGTAATTGTTTAATTGTAATGTTCCTTTGAATATCTTTTAGAAAAAATACGAAAACGTAAAACAACTTCTCCCTTATCGGTTTTGCAAAATTATAATATGATATATAATATTATTTTTTACCACGTGCTTTAAAGTCAGTCTCCGTGGTGTAGTGGGTAAGCTGATGACCGTCTAATTTTACGAGTGGAGTTCGAATCCCGATCAAACCCAATTTTTAAAATAATTTTTCTTCCGGTTTTTTTCAGCTTTAAAACCACCATGATTTTAAATGTTTTCTGCAAATATTCATAAAAATTTTCATTCAAATCAAACTAATAATGATTGCTTATCAAAAAGCTAATTTTAGCTATATAACGCCACACATGTACAAAACTATTTTCGGCGCCCTTTGATGCTTTGCATCAATGGTATTCTTGTTGTAAATTAGAACGAAGATAGCAGAGTTCCCTACATTTACAAATACCTTTTCCATGCTGTGCCAGGCTGGTGCCAAAAATTGTCACGGCTGTGCTGTGATGGTGCAGCTTTGTAGGAGCACATTTGCCTCGGAGCACATTTGTCTTACGTAAGACCGATGCGGTCGCATTTGTCCCACATGAGACAAATGGGACCTCAAATGTCTACCCAAAAAAGCACATTTGTGTGACAAATGTGCTCCGATCAAGTTTTTTTAAGGGACAAGAAAGCACATTTGTCTCATGTTTTTTAAGGGACAAGAAAGCACATTTGTCTCATGTCATTTTTTATGAATTATTTGTCACATATTTTCCCACGGCAGAAATTTTTTTTAGAATCGAGGTTCGCCGTTTTACCTCATGTCAAGTGTAATCATCAATAGGCTTGCTAATGTTTTTTTTATGAAATCTTAAACCTAAAAACTACAGTGGAACTATTAATTCTAATATCTCTAATTCAAGAAATTTGATTGGCTGAACCTGAAGGCGTACACTGAAACATACGGAATCCCGTTCACGATGGTACAATGGTGAAAGCGCGATGGTACGAAGATGAAAACGCGATGGTACGATGGTGAAAACACGATGGTACGAACGTGAAACAACGATTGTACGATGGTGAAACAACGATGGTACGATGGTGAAACAACAAAGGCACGATGATGAAAACGTGATGGTACGATGGTGAAAACACGATGCTACGATGGTGAAAATACGATGGTACGATGATGAAACTGCGATGGCATGATGATGAAAACGCGATATTATTTTCACCATCGTGTCATCGCATCATCGTGATATCACCATCGTGCCATCGTTGTTTCATCATCGTGCCATCGTGTTTTCATCATCGTACCATCGTACCATCGCGCTTTCACCATTGTACCATCGTGCATCGCGGTTCAGGAAGACAAAAAATGTTACTTATGTCCAAACGGAACACCGTAATCGGGCGATATTTGAACGATACAATATCGTTACTCGTTTCGCATCTCGCCGGAATCTCGCGTCTCGCTTCGCATCTCGTACGTCGACGCGAGACAAGAAAATCCTTTGAGGCCATATACCGCTAAATAGTATTCCCTTTATATTCTATATAAAACTGACATTTTTCAAAGAGCTACAGAACATAGCTAGACCCATTTTAGAGAACAAATCCTTAACTCATTTTAAAGAGTTATGATAAAACTGATATAAAATGATGAGAAAAGTAGGGGTCATGTATCTTCTAAGAAAAATTTCTAGCGTCACATTTGCTACTGTCAAATCACTTAAAAACTCACACTGCTGTGACGTGGAAGAACCACCAATACTAAAATTGAAATTCACTTTATCAAATACAACCTTTGCTCGCATTTTTCTACCAAAAATGTCAAAACATATCCATGATGAAATTTAAACAGAAAACAGCTTAAATTTAGACGTCTATGGCCATGCAGAGTGAAAAAATAGTGTCCAATAACCTGACCGCCATTACGCGACAAGGCCAGATGGCTCCCGCGCTGGTTCCTTTACCATAGTCATGCCTTTGAGAAGCACAGACACGAAGCGATGCGCGATATTTTACCGAGAGACACGAAAAGCGAAATTCCGGCAATACATGAAGCGAGGCACGATATTCTACCGTGAAATCTCGTGGTACGGGATACTTCGACATTGCGAGATCTCGTGTTACAATATCGTGCCTCGCTTCGTGTCTCGTCGGAATGTCGCGTCTCGCCCGATTCTGCGAGGCCCGATATTCCATAATTATGGCATTACCCGGATTCTTTTAGGAACTCATGCACGTTGTAAGTGCTTTTTCAATGGCGGATCTGAAAGCAGCAATTCTCGGAAAATGGCGATATTTTTTTTTATATATTTCTGATGAAAACAAAATACGTGTGGGATGGTCTTCTCATTTTCTTCCTTAGATCATTTAGGGGCCTCCGTGGCCGAGTGATTTCAAAAAACCACTCTCCCCTAACCGCTGTAGGTTCGACACTCACTCGGGGCGTCGAACTATTCATGCGAGGAAGCCCGTCCAGGGTCCAAATGCGGAATACCTATCCGCGTGCGCACGTAATAGTTATCGCGTGCGCACGCAATAACTATCCCTTTAGAACGTAATAGCTATCGCGTGCGCACGTAATAGTATCGCGTGGCCACGTAATAGCTATCGCGTGCGCACGTAATAAATAAGAAAATCCTATGTCCCCTTTATGCCACCGTAGATACTACCTTGTTGTTGCTTAGAATATTTCTTAAATCATTTATAAAACTTTAAGCATCGGAAAGAAACGTGTCACAATTAATAACGATAAGAATGGACTCGCTGCATATGTGTTTGGGTTCTGGATACTGCACTGGTAGAAATTTTCACTGTGACATGCAGAACAGGGATATTCTTTAAGTTAATATATGACTCCTATGCAGAGGCAGGAAGTTTTTGATTGACCGGAAGTGACCTAAAAACGGTATTATAAATACAGAAAACACAGAACAATGGCTGGTAGCCGGTATACGGACGGCATAATTATTACCTTCATTTTGTTGAATCCCGTCAATTACTTTTGGTGTTTTTAAACAATACTTAGCAATGTTTCTTTGGGTAAATTTTGGTATAAACACTACACATTGTATAAGAATATATATAAAAACTACATTAGAAAACTTTTTCTACATATAAAAATATCATACAAAGTGCGATATTTCCCAGTAAACACATTTTGACCCGTGTCATTATTTTATTCGAACACACTCTAGTTATGGAATTGTGTTTGGAGTCACGCTGTGGCAAACGTACGGAGAGAAGGATAGACAAAGCAGCCAGAATATCATTAAGTAGAATTTTATGGAAGAATGTGAGACAAATGTGCTTCGAGTGTCCTTTCTATTGTGTGTCGAACACATTTGTCTCATTTCCAATTTGTCGCAAATATGAATGTTTACGAGCACATCGGTCACACCTCGTGAGACAAATGTGCTCCGAGACAAATGTGCTCCTACACAGCTTTCCAATACCTTGCCAACTTTAAACGGCGTCATTTCACTCATTTATACGAATTTAGGCTTGAACTTTGGACATATCGTTGAAGAAAGGTATTACTTTTCAACAATATATAACATAATTAATGCTTTTATTCTACATATTTATTGAGTACTAAGCGTGTTTTGTTCGAAATAAATTAATATTTTCAGTACAAACTTTTGACTTTAACTCGCCATATTATAAAGCTCTTTGACAATCACTAAAAATTATCATTATTCATTTGTCTGGGTAACTATATCTTTCATTCCGTAAATATTTTGACATAAATGTTGATAATATTGGACATACTTACCCCACATATGATCAAAAACATAAACCGTGTGCTGTACATGTAGGTATGTGAGATCGCACACTTGTGAGCGCCGGTACTGCGGTGTGATCACTTTAACCTGTGAAAGATTGAAGGCTATGGCTCTTTATGTGAGAAAGATGGCATTTTCTTACTATGGATAAGAGTCTTACTTTAGTACTGATTTTGTTAGATAAACGTCCCGCCCGCTGAAATTACCCATAATACGATTGAAACATGCGTTGACCTTCTGCAACGACAATAAATTAACTTGTTAGAATGAAAATAGATTTGACTTTTTAATGATAAACCGGCTCATATACAACGATTTTTCGTTAGATTACTGAACATCCGAACACTGAATCGTGATATACGATTCGGTATATCACTCAAACGTAAAACGTTTTCCCGATGAGTTATTGAGAGCTTTAACAGATGTAGTGTGCCTATTAAAGCCATTATTTCAAGCGAGATAACCATGTCGTTTCAAGTCTGGTATTAGGTATTGTCTTCCGCAATAAGTAAAACTCGAAGTAGCACTTCAAGTTGAATACAGAATATCAGCAGCATTTTGCTGGTTTCTACTGGTTTTAAAAGCCTAACAATATGTATCGGACAGTATGCATAACATATACATGCAACAACACGTCGTTAAAAGGAAAGAAAGGACATTGGCATGCAGATATATATGATGACGGAATTATGTCATTGGACAGGCTCACAATCTTTCCACTACAGAATTACAAATGTAGTACTTTTCTCCCTTAAAATCGCCTTTACTTTGATATATCTTGTGCCCTCTAGCTCAAATAAGTATACCCTTTTCAAAGTCACGTTACACATTAGATGATCTCAACGACTTCATGTGCCAAACAATTATAACCAACTTTCAAATTTTTATCGGCGTTTCTATAGCGCTCTGTTTACCATATTATAGCCATGTGTGTAAGATTGTAGTATTTTTTCGACAAAATCTCCTTGCAAAATACCTTTGTGCAGTCGAAATTACATTAAACTTTCTTGAATGTGATTCATTTTAACCCAACCGAGAAGGAGGTTGACTTTGACAGTTCCCAAATTTGAATAAAACTTATCATTTGTTCACGACTCTCTCATAGTATGTCTTTGTATATAATATACATTTGAATCCGAAAGTCGCAGACACCAGTCAAATAACATCTAATAGTGTATCTATCGATGCGCGCGTAATTGACTTTAATGAAGTTAGTTTGAACATTATTTATTCACATAAATACAAATGCAACATTTAGTTACAACATTTAGGATTGAATAGTATAATTTATGCTTGAATATAAACTCCTTCCGGTTACAGTTTCAAATACTTTCTGAAATCATTATTCATCGAACAGAATATGTCATACATGCTTGCAGTTTCTCCTGTTTCCGACATATTTAAAGAAAACATCTATTTCGGAAAGATAAGATATAAGTAAGTTGTCCTTACAGAGGACAGATGGGGCATTGGAATTGAATTTAAATTATGTAATTCGATTGTTTCCATCTTCAATATATATCATATTGTTTGTGATAACGCATATACACACATTATAATAGGTAAAGGGCTACAGAATTGAATCCCAATCATTTTACTAACACTACCTTTGTTAAAGTTACTCGTCCAGATATCTCATAAAGGCATTAATGCACCTTTTGAACCATAGAATGAGCACAACCAAATGTTCATAAAATAGCAACAGTCAGTGTCTGAAGAAACGTGTAGATGTCACAAAGTCTCTCTCTCTCTCTCCCCCCCCTCTCTCTCTCTCTCTCTCTCTCTCTCTCTCTCTCTCTCCTTTTGTCTGTTTGTCTGTCTGTCTCTGTCTCTCTGTCTCTCTCTTATATATTATTTCACTTCCCTTAATATATTTTAAAGCAGACACTGAAAACAAGACACAAACATGTACTTTGCAGATGTTTTCTAATTTTAACTGAAAACGTTATTGCCAGTCAGTCCTTAATAAGCAGATGATTGTGTCAATATCTGGATGTGTCCACATGTTCCTTTTCTCAACAATCATTTATTTTTATTTTTGTTCTTTCTTCTTGTATATGTATCAATGGTCTTAGCTATCCGAGGATCATCCACAATACTTGGAGTAGAATTTGGACTGCGAGAAACATCCGAGCTGGTTGTAGCAAACTTGATGCTCCGAAAACTATCCGTGGTACTTGACACAAATTTCTGGCTCCCAGCAGTATATACACTACCTGAAGCATAATCTGTTCTGCGACCATTTCCATTGGTACCACTGTAATATAGAGACAAGATAAATGTATTTTAGGCATTTTAATATAAACCCTTAATCTACCAGTATATATTACAAGAATGTACATAAACTAAGTATGAAAATATGGAGCCATCGTGGCGCAATGGTCGGGGTGGATATTTTTACAATACCGCTCTGTCTCTCCGAAGTTGATTTCATCTGGTCGTGGAGTGAGTCTCAAGAACGATTAATCTTAGTTGTAAGAACTTGTTTCGCAATCGAGAATAAATGAATTAGTGTAAATAAAAAATAGATGCGTCAATGTGTACATTTGCAATGCCAGATTTACTTAGAGGATCTATCATAGCCTTCTGTGGAGGACTGGGTTGTCCCGATAAGTGGAAAAGCGGGAGAATAGGAGGTACCTAGCGAAGCAAATTGCTGTGCAGATTTTACCAGTGTTGTTGGTTTAAGCCATAACTTTAACATTATATTTCAACACAATTTATATACCTATCTCCTTTGGCAAACATTTGTCAGTTTTAGTGCATGAAAATTTAAACATAGATACCGTTTCTGAAATGTCGACTTGATTTTAATTTCCTGCAGCCAATCATCTCCATACGAGTAATCACCCCTTTTTCCATCATCCCAGCGGACCTAGGATAAATATATATATTGACAAATATGCAGAAGAAAAGCAGAAATTTTAAACACGTTTCAAAAATCATGCTGACTGTAATTACTTTTTTGTACAAGTATTAAATCGAGAGTCCGTGAGTGTCATTACTAAAATGCATAAAGACGGGTAAAGCTCTACTGTAAATCAGGCATCAATCTTAATAGCCACAAAACAATTTTTATTTAAATAATCGAAAGGATTGCCACAAAACCTGAAAGTTCCTTTCTAACATAGGTACAATTAGCATAATCATGCGTGTTCATTACCTAAAACCTGTTATAGCTCCATGAAGTCTTCATAAACACTTGTTTCATAATGTTGGATGGATAGAAATGTTATTATAAAACTTCGTTGTACATGTATTGGCACATGAAAACGAATCATTCGTACTGCTACAGTACACTGCGTATATTACGACTCTGGACATAGCGAACTATCGGATTTAAGCAATAGGGATATACCAAACTCCAGATATATGGAACACATTGGATGGTCTCAATGAGTTCGTAATAAACGGAATTTACTGTATATATTCTTCTTGAAACACTTATTCATTTTTTATCTTACATCACCATGATACTGTTTACGTTTTGAGACAATTATCTGCTAATTGTAGGAAATGCACCTTTAAACATTCCGTTTCGCCCTTTCGTTTTTACTCATATCGTTCATTTTTCTATGACAGACAATAAAGCAAACACAATTGGACAACTATATTTCGTATTATTATATACTTTCATATTGCCCCGTTCACTTTGCCTTAGAGAGTTCGTTCAGTATTCTACGGTACTGCACGTTGGTAAGGAATGATACTGAACGTTGGCAAGGGAGGGCGGTCCTAGCGATCAGCTGTACGGACTATTTTATTTGTTTGCAAACATCGTTTTAATGAGGTTTATATGTCGAAGTTTGATAGATTTTTACAATTAAATAAACTATGGTCTTTAAATAAAAAAGAAACTTTAATCATTTTCTAGTAGACGTAAAAGAGTTTCATTTTTAAAAAGGTTCGAATTTTTTAGGGCACGCAATACCAGTTCTGGTTACGAAAATTACTGGTACGTATTTCAGCCAAGTATTGATAAAACAAAAGGAACGATGTTTTGCATGTAATCATAAGAAAGAGAAAACATTTTTAGGAACGTACATCAAGTTGATGTATTCACATTTCAAAGTACAAACCTGCATCCGTAGGAAAAGTCTTACGTGTTACAAAACAAGATGGCGGACGGCAACTGAAATTTCTAACCGTATTATTGACGTCAACGTTTCTCCTAATAAATGACGTCACATATGACAACAATAATGAATCGAGTCTATTAATACGCAATAAAGAAAATGTACATGGTGAAATAGTACGCTAGTTGTCGGAGAAATTTCAAGATTCATTTATTGTTTATTGCTAACAGAATGTCATTTTTGTTCATATTCAATATGAAAGTATATAATAAAAAGGTTATTGAACTTGTGTGGCGAAATATTACTTGGAACTCGTTGATTTGGCGGGAACAACTCGCAAGCTCGTTGTTCCCGCCAAATCAACTCGTTCCAAGTAATATTTCACCATACAAGTTCAATAACCTATAATATTGTATGTATTGTTCGATGTGACTAAATATTAATTTCTGTTTTAAAGCAATATAAAAACCTTACCATTGCCTTTTTGTTCCAATTGTTTAGATGTATAACAACACCGTGATAAGACTTTTGTTCTGAACTGTTCCAGTCCTTACCTTTAACACAAACGTGTTAATTATTGTAACGGTGACTCATCATTCAGCACATTAAGCACATATTCACCAGGAACTGTTTGATTGAAATTTGTCGCGATGTGAGTAGTTAAAACGATGCCGATATATGAAAACCACCTGTTCGGTATGATTTGAATGACATGAATCTTTGCAACTATAAGTTGTAGCATACACCACCGCTTGAAACATGTACTGCTTCAAAACCAACCTAGGTACTAACCTAATAGCACATACATAATATTTGAGCCTGAAGTTACTCCACTAATCTGCACCGATGCCATTTTATCACATCAGTATCTGATAGAGTTCCTCAAACAGTGATCATCCTATTTTATATCCACTCACATGTCAAATCCGAATATGCCTAACGAATCTGTAGCAATGTCTTATGACAATGTATTAACCTTAATTTGCACTAAAATCTGACGAATGCCTCATTGCAATTTTGAAACATGAATTTGTCCAAAAATATGCTTATGGCCATACGTGTGTTTGCCCTACAACAACATCCTAAAACAATACCATCTGGATCGAATTTGACTTTAGGTCACAACCTACATCAATACAATTGGGTTCCATTTGAACCTGGTCTTGAGTACCAGACAACAACAATGGAATATAGCCCTGTTTGAAAACATACCGGAATTAAGATGTATTTTTTCAGCGTGTATAGAGTTGTATTCAAAACATATTGAAACCTCATCTAAACATAAGTGTACCTGGTTCAACTTCACATCCAACAGCAATCTCTTGTCCTGGTGCCAGCACTCTTGGTTCATCTACCACCAGTACGTCATAGCCTTTGAAACTGTACCGATATATATTTGTATGATTGTCTGTGTCCCACTCCACCAGTACGTGTGTACCTATACATACAGATGAAACATAATATACATGTAGAACAAAGAATGAACGGGCTTTTTATGTTCTAAACGCATACCACGAAATTCGTACCTGAAATAAAAAGGGGTGAATTCATGTAAAATTACCCGGATCTTTAGATGTTGTATGGGAAAAGGGTCGCAATATTCTACCCATCCGTGTGATGATATCTAAAAGCTATGGTCAAAAGATATGAAAAACCAATGGACGGTGACAGGTGAGAGTGCCAGTTTGTTCTACTTATTCTATAGCTCTATTTTGATGAACGATCAACAGCAATAGTTCAAGAAATATTTTCGTAAAGGTATA
>JAFMSR010002422.1:0-24701 GCA_022818135.1 Saxidomus purpurata
AACATATAAGACAGGGGCGTAGGTAGGGACACAATCGAAGAACTCCCAGTTTTTGTAAGGGTGTGTGGGAGGGGGGGTTGGGCAAAGACCCCCGCGATTTTTTAAAGCCAAATATAATGTAAATAATTAGGAGTTTAAAACTTATTTTATTGCATTTATGAAACACAAGTTTACCATTTGTGATTAAAAATAAACCGATACGGCTAGTGTACCCGAGTGGACATGTATCCCACTTAGGCACAAGTTTAACATCATTTTTAGGCAATTTAAATTTTTCATTTTTGAAATTCGAAGTACTCCCGTGAGTATGGGCTACGCTCCTGTAAGATCTCTAGTTAATGGCAGGGTCTCGAAAAACACTCGCCGTCAACACAGAAAACGTAGCTCACTCGATTCTATATCGCACAATGGTGGCCTGAGTGGCTTAGGTGGAACACATACACGAAGGAAACTCGAGTTTACATTTGAAAACCTACTGCCTTATCTTATTCGGAAATTGGGAATTTCCGGATACCGACTACTAGATGTTAGCATTTACCGTCTACGGCTAGAGTACATCTTGAACCATTGTAAAGTGTGATACATGTACATTTGTACTTTGATTAATTACAACACGTTAATAGATTGAAATGCAGGAAAAATGTAATGAGCTATACATGTGGCAGTAAAACTGCAGAATGACAGTATCATGAATTATGTGTGTGATGTGTTAATGCAACGGCGGCTTATTTGCTGTTCTGTAATGTGAGGTTATGAGTTGTTATTTCAAAATGCTATTTGACAATAGATCGAATAAAAGATGAACGTTTTCATAGTTTAGGTAACCTTTACATACATAATTATTGTTTTTATTTTGTCTGTTATTTCATCCAATAATTTATAAATCGTGACTGAGAAAAGTCGAAAAAGAGTGAAAGATAACGAGAGTTGAAGATACATGTAGGTTAAAACATAGGAAGAGGCGAGAATGAATACAAGTACGTGATAGTTACCTTTCATTTGCATAGAAATAAACTCCCGTTTAACAGTTTGTCAGTTGTTTTGTCAGGCGGATAGATTTTCCTAGGAAGGACTGGCACTACAAACTGTTGATTCTTATAACTTTTTTTAGATAAAGAGACATTGTCGGTAGCTAGACTCGAACACATGACCCCCAGTCTATCTATAATTCGAATCGATTAAGTATTTCAGTCTGTGATTTTGCATTTACATGTATGCCAGCGACTCTTACCACGCGACTATTGAGGCTTACACTTCAGCCAAAAACAATTACATGAGCCTAGTGAAAACTTTCTATTTTGTAAAAAAAATGTATTTCATTTGAGTCCGCGCAGACAGACCCGGTACAGTGCTTTCAAAATTCAACGAGAACGGTTGTAAATATTGGATTTATTGTTAGGGTAGACAGGTGATTAGTTTTATGTCAACTTGTGACCGATTTTCTCCGTGAAACTAAAACCTATCCCTCTGTTTTAAGAAGTGTGACTGGTCACTCATTAACAAAAGTTCTTAAATTGACATTGTAACATTGCTTCCGAGTATTTATGATGTAAACTATATAATAAAGTAACCGACTGGCCCAAAGCGACCGCTATAAACTCATTTTCCCATATCACATTTGTCATACACTTATGAAGAATATAATTCTAATTTTCACATGTGTAACAAAGCCCTATATAAATATCCTTATCTACTGATAACTTATCACCTGCCAATTTTACCCATATAATATCATCTTGAGACGTAAAAAACAGAGTATCATCTGAAATAAAATCATTTTTCACATTGATAATTATGCCACCTGAGTTGCGTTTCGACGTACTTTTTACTAAAGTCCTGTGCAAAACAAAATATTCGAAACCATCTACATGCAAATTAGAAAGTGAATCTGTCCATGTTTCTGTAAAAGGAATTATATCATGATTATTAAAAACATTGTTCAGGTACTCAGACTCCAGTTTATTTGTACGTTTACTGTGCAGACCGTTTATGATCATATAAGCACATCGGATTAGGACCTTCTCCGCTTCGTCCTACCTTTTACACTCACTCCCACGCTCCGGCAATGTCCTTTTGTCACGGCTGACAGACCTGTTTCTATTTTTAGAACATGTGGAAATCCTATTTAATCCCTCACAAAAATGACAAAACGCGTGAAATAGGTTTAATGATTTATTTTTTAAGTTTTGGCGAAATTTTGGCCATGGCTGGTGAAGTTCTATATATGATTTTTAATTATCAGTAAAACATTTAGGTACAAGTAACATGTATGTCCCGACATCGGCCACATACCTTTATGATAGAAAACGCACGCATCACGTACGAGTTTTTGCAAATACATTTTAACATGTGATACAAATTCAACACCGACAACGGTAGCTGAGAATGTCCGAGTTGTAATCACAGTTTTTTGCCCTGTTGTCCATGCAACTGCTTGCACCACACAAATCCAAAATCAATTTGGTATCCAGCCATGACGGAAAGACGTCAAAGGTTACTGATGGATCTGCAAATATACAAAAACTTACAGCAGCAAATGACACACATTTTATTGGGAGGGAGGGGGTGGCTTTAAATTTTATGTAAAATTAAAAACAATAGAAACGCCTTCTACCTTCGAGGCTGATGTTCGAAAAGACTAAATGCTTTGATTTGATTTGATTTGATGAGAATTTTATCAAGGTCCGTCCAAAAGAGCACTTATGTTAGCTTGATATTTGGATGAGACCCCGGCATGTCTCCCGTCATGCCTAAAAAATAAAATTTTGAAGCCAGAAAATAGGAGAAATTTACCTGACTGCAATTTCCAGCCAGTATAGCCAAAGTTTGTATTTGATTGGTTACCAAATAGTAGGCCAATCACGGCGACCAATGAGATCTAAGTGTGATTGACCTAGTTTGTATGTCTGGATCGTGGTAGCCTAACAGTTTTTAGAAAATTTTGATACTAGATGTTATATGTGTTTGTTTTGTAAAGTAAAAATCCCCTTTAATAAAGTGTTGTCCTATTTTTATTTTGCTTAGCTTTTTGTGATGATAAAAAATTTAATTGTCCTGAATGATAGAATAAAATGTTGTCCGAAAAGATGGTTTTACTTATTTGAACAAGTTAAAAAGTATGCATGAAAGTTTGACTTATGTTTCTACTCTGAAATTTTGAAAATATAAAAACCCCTTAAAACCCAAATAAGCCAGCAACCGCACAGGCTACTTGTTAACTTTACTTCTTTAATTATAATGGTGTAGAATAGAAAATTATAAAGAGACTTGTACTAGTTGGTTGTTTACTACCGGAGCTAGAAGCAAAAATCGGAGCCAGGAGAGACAAAAATGATTAACCAATCAGCAGGGTGCTAATGGCCGCCAGTTCGGTCTACTACTGTTGAAAAAGCACAGTCATTAATGTAATTATTTGAATCATTTGTTTCATAAATTAGATAAAATGCCAAAATTTGTCTTTAAATATATGAATGTTGCTGTAGATCATGAGTTCGTAAAATAGAAATTTTATTCAAATTTTGTGGAATTTTGGTGAGAAATTCTTTTTAATTGTTTCAGAAGGAAATTTTAATTTTAATCTGTTAATCTGTTTTATTTTTTACTTATAAATAATAAAAGAAGTAAGTGTAGATCATGATTTGCATGATCGGCGATTCGGTCCTCGGACAGATGCTGGTGAACTACTATTCCTGATCCTGGTTGACTAACCAGTACTTTTCACATCTTCTTTGTTGTGAGTGATTGGGTTTTTCGTGCCTGAGTAAGATTGTTTTTAATGTAGTTTTGATCTTATATTACACATCTTTATTGGTTCGAAAATATAATTGCGAAAGTTAGATATGCTTTTCAAGATTAACATTGCTGTTCGTACTACTTGACCTGACCTACTTGTTGGTTTTGGGTGACCTACTGCGACTTTTAGTGCGCACGAACCGGATATAACAGGTGCGCGTTTGGCTTTTTTGGATCCGGCTATTTTTTGACAGTAGATTACTGCTTCCATTTAGGAAATTAGTAGTGTTTTATGCATTTTCTGCAATGTCTGGGGTATCTAGTTATAGGATCAATCACTGTTTTTGGTTAGTTATGACTTTTTATATGGGCATTAAGTATGCATTTTCTTGTTTAAGCAGTCATTAATTGTGATTATTTTTATTTTCTACGTTTTTCCAGTCATTGTCCTGGTGATTATTTTGGACATTTATTAGTTGTATGTTTGTTTTTGTAATCACCAGGGGTTTGTATATGCGTGGGTTATAATGGTATGTCGTTATTCTAAATATAATTTGGTCGAAATATAAACTGTCAATGTTTTGTATCCTTTATAAATTGTCTTTTATGCTACAAAATTTTGGAAAATCGCGGAATAAATTATCTGTAATAAAATTGTCTAATGTTTTCAATCTTTTCTATTTTCATTTCAAATCTTTACTAAATCGTGCTTTATAGTTATGGCTAGGGTGTTGGGTAGCCCTTATCTAGTTCTAAAGTTTTTTGTTATAAAATTTTCATGTTGTCCGGAGGTATATGAATTCAGTATTTTAGATATGTATTTTGTCTCAAAGATTCACCTGAGGTGGGGGTTTGATGTCCTTGACCTTTCTGTACCGGAAGCTCATTCTTGTTAACATATATACATGTATAATAAAGTATACTAAACTACTTAAAGGTAAATTACAGGACACCCCTGGTTTACAGAGAGTGTGTTAGGGGTTTCTTAGTGTGGAAATATTTGTTTTATGTCACTAAAATGCGATACTGGCTTGCCTATTCTAATCTAATCTACGAAATAACATATCTACAATCTATAATAGACTTGCCATATCTACCCCTATGTACTTTTATCAAATATAGAGTTGTGTGAGTTGTGTGCTGTGTTCTGTATATAGGGTCCTAGAGCTCAGGGCTAGCACCATGCATTCCGCGCACCATGCTCCTGCAGAGTCCAAGTACCGTTTTTCCCCCATTGCGAGTTACGCATTATTTCGTTAAGGTGGGAGTCCCAAATAAAGGGTAAGATACGGTTTTTAGTCGATCTACACTTGCGCAGTCCGTGTACTACATCATACTTCCCCTTGGTCTTTTGGTACGACCGTGTGGGTGTGTGGGTTCGAGTGATTGCCGGGCGGCATTAACACTCCGTAAAAGTCACCTATGACGTTTGTGTTTTCAGTAGTGTGTATGTTTGTTCTGGTGTTTTGCCGAGCAGTCCATTATGTAATCGGTCCTAATCTATATTTTTTCATTGTATCCTATATTTTTGATAAATCCGAATACGGCCAGGCGAAAATCTTGTGCTATTTCTTTTGGTGGATCTAACAGAGTTTTTTCCGTAATAGTTATTAGTTCTAATTTCAAAAGTTTTGTTTCAAATATTTTCCTTTCTTCCGAATATAATGGGCAGTGAAACATTAGATGGCCAAAATTTTCTATTTCGTTACAGTGTTGGCAGTTTTTGTCTTCTATGTATCGGTCCCCTTTAAGATAGCTATTTTTTAGTTTAAGTCTAGTATACATTGTGTCTATTTTTCTATCATGATGGTACGTTTGTAATTTGCTAGGCGGTTTAATATTAATTTCTATGTTATGTGTTGAGCAGTAAGTTTCCCATTACTGTAGATATTTTTGTTTTACTTTATCTTTTATGATGCTGTAGACTTCCGGTACGCTGAGCTTAATATGAATTTCTGTACCGGAAGTGCTGCCGTATTTTGCTTTGTCGTCTGCTAATTCATTTCCGTTTATGCCCACATGACTTGGTACCCACATTAACTGAATTTCGTCCCTTCTATGTTTTATATCTGTGATTGTTTTTAGTATATTAAAGATCATTTCTTGTCTGTGAGATTGTCCTGATTTTATTGCCATTAAGGAACTAAGACTATCACTAATAATGACTGATTTTGTAATATGATTTTCTTTACAGTAAGTTATCGCATAATCTATTGCTGCTAATTCGCATGTAAATATTGAAACTTGATGTTGAAGCTTTAAACTCTTGTTGTGTAAGATTGTTCCGTCTTCTCCTATAACTACTATGCCCGCCCCTGCTATTTGTTTTGACGGGTCCTTACTTCCATCTGTATAAATTTGGGTAAAGTCTCTAAAGTGCCGAATAATGTTTAGATTTGCAATAATTTTGTTTCTATCAGCGTTTTCAGATTTGTTAATTTTTCCTACTAGATCTAAATTGATCTCAGGCATTTCAATATTGATTAGTTGTTCATAGCACGGTTCTTGAATTTGGGTATCGCCTAGGCCGTATTCTGTAATTAGAGTTCTGATGTGTTGTGTGTAAGGTTTCTTTAAATTTTTGTTACTTTTGATTTTGTAAAAATATGCCGGGTGGTCGCATATATCGTCATTGATAGGTAAGTTTGGGCCCAGTCTGGAGCTTCTGGCCCAATATTTTAGTGCTTGAAGTTCTCTCTGTAAAGGTAGTGGGATCATAGCTGTTTCGGTATGTAATGGGAGAGTAGAGGTATGCCTCGGACATCCTATTATGGTTTTTAGTGCCCTATTTTGTATTCTTTGAACCTTTTTTAGCTGTGATTCTTTTGCGGAGGCGTATACTATGCTGCCATAATTGATTTTGCTAAGGATGAGGGCCTTGTAAATGTTTAGAAGGCATTTTTTGTCTGTACCCCAAGATTTTCCCTTTACTGCTCTTATGATATTTAGATCTTTAAGACATCTTTTTGTCATATGTTCTATATGCATTTTCCATGATAGAGTTTTGTCAAAATACATTCCCAAACATTTTGCGTGTTCATTATATGTGAGGTTCGTACCACATAACGTTAATTTCGGAAAGTTGTTGGCTCTTTCCGGAGGTTTTACGGACGGTCTATGTATTAATAACACTTGAGTTTTTGCTGGGTTAATTATGAAGCCCCAGGATTTGCTCCATTTTTCTATTGTATTCAAAACAGTTTGTGCTTTTTTTACTGCCTGTACCGGACTTAATGATGTTAGCCATGTGGCGGAGTCGTCTACAAATTGAGATATTTTAGCATTTATAGTAGGTTTTTCTCTGTTTAATTCGTTGATTTGTGTTTCATAGGTATTCATCATGAGGCTAAAAATTATGGGGGACAGAACCGCTCCCTGGGGGCACCCATTTACTGTTTCCACTACCTCTGAGAGAGCTCCATTGTATTTTACCTTAATCTGTCTGTTTTGTAGAAAGCACCTTAACCATTTTATCATTCGTCCTTGTATTCCGGAGTTTTGGAGTTGCAATAGTGCTCCTCCGTTCCACATTTTATCGAAAGCATTACTAAGATCTAAAAATATAGCTATAAGATATTTATGTTCTGCCTGTGCGATTTTGCCATCTGATTCTAATCGTGTAATATTGTCATCACATGAATGATGTGATCTGCATCCTGATTGGTATTTAGACATTATATTGTTTTTTTCCAAATATGCGCACAGCCTGGGTTTTATCATTTTTTGCATTAATTTTGTAAATGTTGATGTTAGAGAAATTGGTCTATAAGAGGCGGGTTCATTTTTGTCTTTATTAGGTTTTAGTAATGGAATGATAACTGCATGGTTCCAGCTTTCTGGCGTGGTGCCCTCTACCCATGATTGATTAAAAATTTGTAAGAGTGTATTTCTGCTTTCCTGTGGTAATTTTTTAAGTATTTTGTAATGTATCAGGTCTTCTCCCGGCGCACCGTCCTTGCAGTTCGACAAAGCTTTATTAAATTCAAATATAGTAAATTTTTGATTGTATTCTTGGGAGTTGTCATTATTTCTATTATTAATATGTTCATTAACTGCTCTGTTAATAATTATTTTGTTTACCAGAAAGTCTCTAGTGTATCCTTTACTACTACTGGCTTCAGCATATTGTTGGACTAATGCGTTAGCTTTTTCTTTTGGCTCAGTAATAATATGTTGTCCTATTTTAAATACTGGATTGCTTTTTGGTACTCTGCCTTTTACTTTGTTTACAAAATTCCAAACTTCTTTAGATGAGGTATTGCTTGTTATAGTTGAGCAGAAATTGCGCCAACTGTCTTGCTTTGCTTTTTTAATTATTCTTACTGCTCTTGCCCGGGCCATTTTAAATAGAATGAGAGTTATGGGAGTTTTTTCCCTTTTGTGAATTTTACGTCTAATTTCTCTACTTCGTATGGCTTCGTGGCATGCCTGTGTTCACCATACTTTTTTGATTCTAGTTTTTACAATTTTTGGTTTTGATTTTGGAATTGTTTTTTCTAAAATACTATTGAGTTTATCTAAGAATTCTTTGAAATTTTGTTCAACTGTTTGTTCTTTTATCTTATAATTCAATTCTGTCATGCATAAATGGGGAAATTCCATCCACTGGGCAGTGGATGCCATGTCTATGAGCCATTTTTCACTTATAATAGCATTTTCAAACCTTATTGGTGTTTCTATTATTGTTATTACAGGTAGATGGTCACTATTGAAGCTATTGTCGACTACAAGGAACGTTGCCCTGGGGTGCAGACCTGAGGAGACTATAGATAGATCCAGGGCTGAGTCTATCTGGTTTGCCTGCTCGGCGAGACGGGTGCATTGGCCATCATTGATGCAATTGAGATCTGTTTCATTCATGAAGTCTATCAGATCCTCTGCCCCAGCATCGCGCCTAAAATCATTTTCTGGGTTCCAAAGTGGATGTTTTAAGTTAAAGTCTCCTACTATTACATTAGACTGTCCTAAGTTTTTGAAGCTATTTCTAAAAACATTTATGTTGTTGTTATCTTTACTGTTTGTGTAGTAATTATAAATCGAAATGTTACTATCTTTACCAATGATCTCTATTGCAATGTTTTGATTAATAGTATTATAATCTGTTTGTTTCGTTAAGTATGAAAGTCCGTTGCGGACATATATGCATAATCCCCCCTGAGGCGGGGTTTCTTTGTTGTAAAACATAACAGGTTTTTGATAATCCTTGAATTTGAAAGGATTATGTTTTTCTGCTAAATGAGTTTCTTGTAAACAAATTACATCTATAGGTTCTTTTTGGTCAATTAAAAAATTTTGCAATTCATTACATTTACTGTATGATTCGGATCTCATACCCCGAATATTCCATGATATGATGCTGAGGCAGGGTCTGATGTATTCAGTGTTTACCTCAGCTGTATTGTAATCCATTAAAGAATTATTCGGAGTTGTTTTTGGTTATTAATGATTAATGACTAATCTATGTTCTGCATATATTGAGTGGACAGTGAATTGTCATTTGTCCATTCGGTCCTGTGTACATGATATGGGGGTGGGGATGATTTGAATTTGTGATACCCCTTAAATTTGGTATTGTATGTGGCCCCCTTCGGAATCTATAATACATTGGGCCATTTTGTTGGTTTGTACGGATCCCATAACTCCCTCCCCAATTTGGTTCCCTTTTAATTTGTCTGTGAGGTGGGGGTAGGGGATAAGCACACCTTTCTTGTTTTATTTTAATTATTTCTTGTGTATTTAGTGTTTTTTTGGGTGTTGGGGGTTTTGGGTTATTTAATTTTGGTATTTCTTGGGGTTTCTTGATAGTTGGGGTGGGGGTGACAACTGGGGTAGAGGTTTTATCTTGAGGGGTGTGCTGTTGTTCGGCACATCTTGTCTCATACTCTTTTTTGATTTCATAATTTGCAGCATTTATTTTTTGAACATATTTTTTGTATACGGGGCAGGATTTGCTGGAGCCCCAGTGATTTCCTAAACAATTGTTGCATTTTAATTCAGTAGCATTGCACAGTCCTATTTCATGGTTGCCAGTACATTTCGGGCATTTAATCTTGTTTCTGCATTGGTTTGTTTTGTGTCCGGGAGCCTGACACTTTCTACATCTACTGTACCCTAGCGTTGTTGGTTTTACTATTAAATTGGTCCCTTTCAGACTTAATGGTAATTCTTCGCATGTAAAAGTTATTATCATTTCATTGGTGATTTCCTTTTTCCCTGTGTGAATAAATTCTTTTTGCCTTATTGTTGCTATGTTTTTGTTGTTTTTAAATAATGTTTGCCTTAATTGTTCAGTGCTCTGATTTTTTGGCACTTCTAATACTCCCATGCTGATTTTTGTTACTTTTGATGTAGGTTTTTTTTTTATTTTCTATTTTGATTTCGTGTCTCCCAAACTTGAAATCTTTGATTTTCGTTTCGAAATCTTGTCTGACTTGGAAAAATAAAGCCCCCTTGTTGTTATTCAATTTTCTTATTACATTCCCGCCGAATTGTTGTTTTAAATTTTTTTCCATAATTGCTAATTTCTGTGTGCTTAATCCCCCTTGAACCCCCTTAATGACCATATCGATCCATGATTCTTTAATGATTCTTTCTCTCTGTTCATTGGTCTGTTTTTTTGTGGATGGGGGTGATGGGGTGGGGTTTGTTTTAAGATTTTTCTTTTTGGTAGTAATTTTTTCCCCTCCCTCTTCTAAAATCTGAAATTTGTTATTTAATTGGATTGGGGAAGAAATTTTGTTATTTTTCATTTCATTTTTAGGGGTATCTAATATTTTTATTGGGGTGGATGTATTTCCCCCATTTTTGTTATTGTTTTGATTTGGACTATTTATGATTATTGGGGATGTTATTGCCCCCCCTTTGCTGAGACTGTTGTTTTTTTTTATTTTTTGGTGAATCTATCACTATTGGGGATGGTTGTGACCCCCCTTCTATCCTAGTAATTTGTTTTTTAGGGGTGTCCTGTTTTTTTGTTTTTTTTTTAACTAATACATATTCATTTTCTAGTCTACTAACTATTCTAAAATATACATCTTCATCTACTTTTGTGAAGTTGCAGAGATAATTTTTTGATGAATTTATTTCTCTGTCTTGAGTTTGCTCTACTTGAGAATCAATATTTTCAATCAGTGTTATTATTGGCACCCTATTGATTGTCTCATTTTTGACACTTGTTTGAGTCTCTGCTGTGCGCTTATTGTCATTGGCACTTTTAACACTACATTGATTTTCAGTTTGTGTTTCTGCTGACACTCTATCCTTTGTTTCTGTGACACCTACACTACTTGAATTATTCACAGTTTGATTTTCTTTGTTTGTAGTGCTATTATTGTCACTGACACTTGGTGACACCCTATCTTTTGTTTCTGTGACACCTACACTACTTGGATTATTTACAGTTTGAGTTTCTTTGTTTATAGTGCTCTTATTGTCACTGGCACTTGGTGTCATCTTCTTTGTTCTAACTATTTCTTCTACTCTGTCTTTCATTGTTTTCGTTACTGCAGTCCCTACTCTACTCATTAGTATTTCTTGGAGTGTCAGGTTTAGTTCACGCCATGAAAATCTCTCTGAGATCATGTGTGACCTGTCACCTGCTATTTTGTTGACTAACTTAACTGTTGTACTCTGTTGTGCCCTACGGGCTACTGTACTTTTCCTTTTATTTGCTCTTACTGCTTTAACTGCAGATACCTTTGCCTTTGACGCCAATTGTTTTATGCCACTCATTATTCTTTTTTGATTTATTCTTTAAAAAATGTCGAAAAAGAAAAAAGAACTTGTTTATTTTTGTTTTAACTTATAACCAAACACTTAAATATTATGTTTATGAATTATGTGCGTGAAGTTAGCTGCCAGTTGCCAGTTGCCGGTTGCCAATTCAATGCCAATTCAATTGGCAACTGGCAACTGGCAGCCAACTTCACACTCTTGTTGCCAATTCGTCTTCACTTGCAAATATTAACCAAAATCAAAATTGTTAAACCACGCGAATTGGCAACTGGCAACTGGCAGCCAGATGCCAATTCGATTTTTATATAAAATCTTAAATAAAAGTTGAATTGGCAACTGGCAACCAACTTCATACTCCAGATGCCAATTCAACTTTTACTTGCAAATAGCCAATTCGTTCAACCTAACGAATTGTCAACTGGCAACTGGCAGCCAGATGCCAATTCGATTTTTATGTAAAACTAATAATAAAAGTTGAATTGGCAACTGGCAACTGGCAACCAATTTCGTATTCCAGATGCCAATTCAACTTTCACTTGCAAATAGCCAATTCGTTCAACCTAACGAATTGGCAACTGGCAATTGGCAGCCAGATGCCAATTCGATTTTTATGTAAAAATCTTAATAAAAGTTGAATTGGCAACTGGCAACCAACTTCATATTCCAGATGCCAATTCAACTTTCACTTGCCAATAACAAATTCGTTCAAACTCACGAATTGGCAACTGGCAACTGGCAGCCAGATGCCAATTCGACTTCTGTCTGTAATTGTGAACAAAACGTGAATTGGCAACTGGCAATTGGCAGCCAGATGCCAATTCGTTCAACCTCGCGAATTGGCAACTGGCAACTGGCAGCCAGATGCCAATTCGATTTTTATGTAAAAATCTTAATAAAAGTTGAATTGGCAACTGGCAACCAACTTCATATTCCAGATGCCAATTCAACTTTTATTAAGATTTTTACATAACTATCGAATTGGCATCTGGCTGCCAATTGCCAGTTGCCAATTCGTTAGGTTGAACGAATTGGCTATTTGCAAGTGAAATTTGAATTGGCATCTGGAATACGAAATTGGTTGCCAGTTGCCAGTCGCCAATTCAACTTTTATTAAGATTTTTACATAAAAATGGAATTGGCATCTGGCTGCCAGTTGCCAGTTGATGAGTTTGAACGAATTTGTTATTGGCTAGTGAAAGTTGAATTGGCATCTGGAATATGAAGTTGGTTGCCAGTTGCCAGTTGCCAATTCAACTTTTATTAAGATTTTTACATAAAAATCGAATTAGCATCTGGCTGCCAGTTGCCAGTTGCCAATTCGCGAGGTTGAACGAATTGGCATCTGGTTGCCAGTTGCCAATTCAACTTTTATTAAGATTTTTACATGAAAATCGAATTGGCATCTGGCTGCCAGTTGCCAGTTGCCAATTCGTGAGTTTGAACGAATTTGTTATTGGCAAGTGAAAGTTGAATTGGCATCTGGAATATGAAGTTGGTTGCCAGTTGCAAATTCAACTTTTATTAAAAAATCGAACTGGCATCTGGCTGCCAGTTACCAGTTGCCAATTCGTGAGGTTGAACGAATTGGCTATTTGCAAGTGAAAGTTGAATTGGCATCTGGAATATGAAGTTGGTTGCCAGTTGCCAGTTGCCAATTCAACTTTTATTAAGATTTTTACATAAAAATGGAATTGGCATCTGGCTGCCAGTTGTCAGTTGCAAATTCGTGAGGTTGAACGAATTGGCTATTTGCAAGTGAAAGTTGAATTGGCATCTGGAATATGAAGTTGGTTGCCAGTTGCCAGTTGCCAATTCAACTTTTATTAAGATTTTTACATAAAAATCGAATTGGCATCTGACTGCCAGTTGCCAGTTGCCAATTCGTTAGGTTGAACGAATTGGCTATTTGCAAGTAAAAGTTGAATTGGCGTCTGGAATATGAAGTTGGTTGCCAGTTGCCAATTCAACTTTTGTTAAGATTTTTACATAAAAACTGAATTGGCATTTGGCTGCCAGTTGCCAATTCGCTTTTTATTCACAATTACTGACAGAAGTCGAATTGGCATCTGGCTGCCAGTTGCCAGTTGCCAATTCGTAAGGTTGAACGAATTGGCTATTTGCAAGTGAAAGTTGAATTGGCATCTGGAATATGAAGTTGGTTGCCAGTTGCCAATTCAAATTTTATTAAGATTTTTACATAAAAATCGAATTGACATCTGGTTGCCAGTTGCCAGTTGCCAATTCAACTTTTATTAAGATTTTTACATCTAAATCGAATTGTCATCTGGCTGCCAGTTGCAAGTTGCCAATTTGTGAGTTTGAACGAATTTCATATTGGCAAGTGAAAGTTGAATTGGTATCTGGAATATGAAGTTGGTTGCCAGTTGCCAATTCAACTTTTATTAAGATTTTTACATAAAAATCGAATTGACATCTGGCTACCAGTTGCCAATTCGCGATGATGAACGAATTGGCATCTGGTTGCCAGTTGCCAGTTGCCAATTCAACTTTCATTAAGATTTTTACATAAAAATCGAATTGGCATCTGGCTGCCAATTGCCAGTTGCCAATTCGTTAGGTTGAACGAATTGGCTATTTGCAAGTGAAAGTTGAATTGGCATCTGGAATATGAAGTTGGTTGCCAGTTGCCAGTTGCCAATTAACTTTTATAAAGATTTTTACATAAAAATTGAATTGGCATTTGTCTGCCATTGCCAGTTGCCAATTCGCTTTTTATTCACAATTATTGACAGAAGTCGAATTGGCATCTGGCTGCCAGTTGCCAGTTGCCAATTCGTGAGGTTGAACGAATTGGCTATTTGCAAGTGAAAGTTGAATTGGCATCTGGAATATGAAGTTGGTTGCCAGTTGCCAGTTGCCAATTCATTTTTTATTAAGATTTTTACATAAAAATTGAATTGGCATCTGGGTGCCAGTTGCCAGTTGCCAATTCGCGTGGTTTAACAATTTTGTTTTTAGTTAATATTTGCAAGTGAAGACGAATTGGCAACAAGAGTGTGAAGTTGGCTGCCAGGTGCCAGTTGCCAATTGAATTGGCAACCGGCAACTGGCAACTGGCAGCTAACTTCACGCACATTTATGAATTTTGAAAGAGTTCGTTTACTTAATAAACAAATAATGTTTGCCGAAAATTGACGTTACGTTATGATCGACCTGTCCTGAATTTTGAACACTTTTGTTTTTGATGCCTATTTCCTTAAATATCTTTTTTAATCAGATACTTATATTGCTGAAATTTTGACTGAAGGTACTTATGTTATAGTTCTACTAGATTTATTAATCCTAAATGTTTTAGTTATGAAAATTAAGTTGTTATCAGCTTTCAGGCTAGCCCTACCCCAATTCTGATTTCCTGTACCCAGCCTAAATTTTACTTTTCTCCCCTCAGTTTCTTGTCGTATTACCCTTTTCCCTTATATATAATAAATATCACGTAGTTTCACGTATTTCTGGCGCTTTATTGGCCGTGCAGCCCTTAAATCACCAGATTCACGCTGTTTTTAATGCTATAATGCAATACTTGTTACTGTTATCTATGATATCAGCAAAAAGTATGAAGTTTACCAAAAGACCCTTATTTGTTAGTTCTAACCTATTTAATCTTACCCCCTCTGTAATCTTTTACCCTTACTTGTCCCGATTAAATCCTATCCTATCCTATCCTATCCTATCTGTCCTGTAGCTGATAACACTTAACACTTATAAAATACACTTTGAACAAATTTTGAAACTTTTTCCGAAAAGGCACTTTGTCAAACCCGAAGGCTTTTAATACTTGAGCATTTCCTGGCGCAAAGACAATATTTGAGGCTCTTTCAAGAGAAGCGTGCGACCAGTTCAGCAGTCAAGAGCAAAGTGTGCAAATGGTTTTGAACAGCTACGGAGCATTTATATACATACTCACTCTAAACAAAGCCACTTCTAGTTGCAAATAAAAATTTCCTGTTTTAAATTCATTTTAATTCAAAAAAGTATATATTATATTTTTGCTTTCAATGTTATTTTTTTTTTTTGCTATTAAAAGTAAATAAGCATGTGTTATGAAAAAAGACCAAATGATTTGATTTGATTTGATGAGAATTTTATCAAGGTCCGTCCAAAAGAGCACTTATGTTAGCTTAATATTTGGATGAGACCCCGGCATGTCTCCCGTCATGCCTAAAAAATAAAATTTTGAAGCCAGAAATAGGAGAAATTTACCTGACTGCAATTTCCAGCCAGTATAGCCAAAGGTTGTATTTGATTGGTTACCAAATAGTAGGCCAATCACGGCGACCAATGAGATCTAAGTGTGATTGACCTAGTTTGTATGTCTGGATCGTGGTAGCCTAACAGTTTTTAGAAAATTTTGATACTAGATGTTATATGTGTTTGTTTTGTAAAGTAAAAATCCCCTTTAATAAAGTGTTGTCCTATTTTTATTTTGCTTAGCTTTTCGTGATGATAAAAATTTTAATTGTCCTGAATGATAGAATAAAATGTTGTCCTAAAAGATGGTTTTACTTATTTGAACAAGTTGAAAAGTATGCATGAAAGTTTGACTTATGTTCCTACTCTGAAATTTTGAAAATATAAAAACCCCTTAAAAGCCAAATAAGCCAGCAACCGCACAGGCTACTTGTTAACTTTACTTCTTTAATTATAATGGTGTACAATAGAAAATTATAAAGAGACTTGTACTAGTTGGTTGTTTACTACCGGAGCTAGAAGCAAAAATCGGATAGCGAATTAACCCATGGAGCCAGGAGAGACAAAAATGATTAACCAATCAGCAGGGTGCTAATGGCCGCCAGTTCGGTCTACTACTGTTGAAAAAGCACAGTCATTAATGTAATTATTTGAATCATTTGTATCATAAATTAGTTAAAATGCCAAAATTTGTCTTTAAATATATGAATGTTGCTGTAGATCATGACTTCGTATAATAGAAATTTTATTAAAATTTTGTGGAATTTTGGTGAGAAATTCTTTTTAATTGTTTCAGAAGGAAATTTTAATTTTAATCTGTTAATCTGTTTTATTTTTTACTTATAAATAATAAAAGAAGTAAGTGTAGATCATGATTTGCATGATCGGCGATTCGGTCCTCGGACAGATGCTGGTGAACTACTATTCCTGATCCTGGTTGACTAACCAGTACTTTTCACATCTTCTTTGTTGTGAGTGATTGGGTTTTTTGTGCCTGAGTAAGATTGTTCTTAATGTAGTTTTGATCTTATATTACACATCTTTATTGGTTCGAAAATATGATTGCGAAAG
Source organism: Saxidomus purpurata (assembly GCA_022818135.1). Classification (NCBI taxonomy): domain Eukaryota; kingdom Metazoa; phylum Mollusca; class Bivalvia; order Venerida; family Veneridae; genus Saxidomus; species Saxidomus purpurata. Next base: position 16,747 of record JAFMSR010002422.1, read on the forward strand.
TTAGATATGCTTTTTAAGATTAACATTGCTGTTCGTACTACTTGACCTGACCTACTTGTTGGTTTTGGGTGACCTACTGCGACTTTTAGTGCGCACGAACCGGATGGAGTTATAACAGGTGCGCGTTTGGCTTTTTTGGATCCGGCTATTTTTTGACAGTAGATTACTGCTTCCATTTAGGAAATAAGTAGTGTTTTATGCATTTTCTACAATGTCTGGGGTATCTAGTTATAGGATCAATCACTGTTTTTGGTTAGTTATGACATTTTATATGGGCATTAAGTATGCATTTTCTTGTTTAAGCAGTCATTAATTGTGATTATTTCTATTTTCTACGTTTTTCCAGTCATTGTCCTGGTGATTATTTTGGACATTTATTAGTTGTATGTTTGTTTTTGTAATCACCAGGGGTTTGTATATGCGTGGGTTGTAATGGTATGTCGCCACAGAAACTATTTTTTCCTATGTAGGTATCAAATTTCTTACTCAGACACTAGAACCGCTGAAAAGTAAACATTTGTTAATTTCACATATTTCTATAAAATGACTAATAACTATCTAATCTACTGAGCTTCCGTCACATGTCAAGATGTCGGCTTTATACCGGGTTTGTCACGTGGTAGGTATTTGTAGTAATTATTCTATACATGTGTTTTTATATATTTAGATAGAGAAAAAAGGATTTTTTGCCGATTTTGTTTAAATAAAGCTTTTTTCTTACGGTTTTTTGTGTTATATCTTTGGTCCTTGTTATTCTAAATATAATTTGGTCGAAATATAAACTGTCAATGTTTTGTATCCTTTATAAATTGTCTTTTATGCTACAAAATTTTGGAAAATCGCGGAATAAATTATCTGTAATAAAATTGTCTAATGTTTTCAATCTTTTCTATTTTCTTTTCAAATCTTTACTAAATCGTGCTTTATAGTTATGGCTAGGGTGTTGGGTAGCCCTTATCTAGTTCTAAAGTTTTTTGTTATAAAATTTTCATGTTTTCCGGAGGTATATGAATTCAGTGTTTTAGATATGTGTTTTGTCTAAAAGATTCACCTGAGGTGGGGGTTTGATGTCCTTGACCTTTCTGTACCGGAAGCTCATTCTTGTTAACATATATACATGTATAATAAAGTATACTAAACTACTTAAAGGTTAATTACAGGACACCCTGGTTTACAGAGAGTGTGTTAGGGGTTTCTTAGTGTGGAAATATTTGTTTTATGTCACTAAAATGCGATACTGGCTTGTCTATTCTAATCTAATCTACGAAATAACATATCTACAATCTATAATAGACTTGCCATATCTACCCCTATGTACTTTTATCAAATATAGAGTTGTGTGAGTTGTGTGCTGTGTACTGTATATAGGGTCATAGAGCTCAGGGCTAGCACCATGCATTCCGCGCACCATGCTCCTGCAGAGTCCAAGTACCGTTTTTCCCCCATTGCGAGTTACGCATTATTTCGTTAAGGTGGGAGTCCCAAATAAAGGGTAAGATACGGTTTTTAGTCGATCTACACTTGCGCAGTCCGTGTACTACATCATACTTCCCCCTTGGTCTTTTGGTACGACCGTGTGGGTGTGTGGGTTCGAGTGATTGCCGGGCGGCATTAACACTCCGTAAAAGTCACCTATGACGTTTGTGTTTTCAGTAGTGTGTATGTTCTGGTGTTTTGCCGAGCAGTCCATATGTAATCGGTCCTAATCTATATTTTTTCACTGTATCCTATATTTTTGATAAATTCGAATACGGCCAGGCGAATATCTTGTGCTATTTCTTTTGGTGGATCTAACAGAGTTTTTTCCGTAATAGTTATTAGTTCTAATTTCAAAAGTTTTGTTTCAAATATTTTCCTTTCTTCCGAATATAATGGGCAGTGAAACATTAGATGGCCAAAATTTTCTATTTCGTTACAGTGTTGGCAGTTTTTGTCTTCTATGTATCGGTCCCCTTTAAGATAGCTACTTTTTAGTTTAAGTCTAGTATACATTGTGTCTATTTTTCTATCATGATGGTACGTTTGTAATTTGCTAGGCGGTTTAATATTAATTTCTATGTTATGTGTTGAGCAGTAAGTTTCCCATTGCTGTAGATATTTTTGTTTTACTTTATCTTTTATGATGCTGTAGACTTCCGGTACGCTGAGCTTAATATGAATTTCTGTACCGGAAGTGCTGCCGTATTTTGCTTTGTCGTCTGCTAATTCATTTCCGTTTATGCCCACATGACTTGGTACCCACATTAACTGAATTTCGTCCCCTCTATGTTTTATATCTGTGATTGTTTTTAGTATATTAAAGATCATTTCTTGTCTGTGAGATTGTCCTGATTTTATTGCCATTAAGGAACTAAGACTATCACTAATAATGACTGATTTTGTAATATGATTTTCTTTACAGTAAGTTATCGCATAATCTATTGCTGCTAGTTCGCATGTAAATATTGAAACTTGATGTTGAAGCTTTAAACTCTTGTTGTGTAAGATTGTTCCGTCTTCTCCTATAACTACTATGCCCGCCCCTGCTATTTGTTTTGACGGGTCCTTACTTCCATCTGTATAAATTTGGCCGTATTCTGTAATTAGAGTTCTGATGTGTTGTGTGTAAGGTTTCTTTAAATTTTTGTTACTTTTGATTTTGTAAAAATATGCCGGGTGGTCGCATATATCGTCATTGATAGGTAAGTTTGGGCCCAGTCTGGAGCTTCTGGCCCAATATTTTAGTGCTTGAAGTTCTCTCTGTAAAGGTAGTGGGATCATAGCTGTTTCGGTATGTAATGGGAGAGTAGAGGTATGCCTCGGACATCCTATTATGGTTTTTAGTGCCCTATTTTGTATTCTTTGAACCTTTTTTAGTTGTGATTCTTTTGCGGAGGCGTATACTATGCTGCCATAATTGATTTTGCTAAGGATGAGGGCCTTGTAAATGTTTAGAAGGCATTTTTTGTCTGTACCCCAAGATTTTCCCTTTACTGCTCTAAGACTTATGATATTTAGATCTTTAAGACATCTTTTTGTCATCTATTCTATATGCATTTTCCATGATAGAGTTTTGTCAAAATACATTCCCAAAAATTTTGCGTGTTCATTGTATGTGAGGTTCGTACCACATAACGTTAATTTCGGAAAGTTGTTGGCTCTTTCCGGAGGTTTTACGGACGGTCTATGTATTAATAACACTTGAGTTTTTGCTGGGTTAATTATGAAGCCCCAGGATTTGCTCCATTTTTCTATTGTATTCAAAACAGTTTGTGCTTTTTTTACTGCCTGTACCGGACTTAATGATGTTAGCCATGTGGCGGAGTCGTCTACAAATTGAGATATTTTAGCATTTATAGTAGGGTTTTCTCTGTTTAATTCGTTGATTTGTGTTTCAAAGGTATTCATCATGAGGCTAAAAATTATGGGGGACAGAACCGCTCCCTGGGGGCACCCATTTACTGTTTCCACTACCTCTGAGAGAGCTCCATTGTATTTTACCTTAATCTGTCTGTTTTGTAGAAAGCACCTTAACCATTTTATCATTCGTCCTTGTATTCCGGAGTTTTGGAGTTGCAATAGTGCTCCTCCGTTCCACATTTTATCGAAAGCATTACTAAGATCTAAAAATATAGCTATAAGATATTTATGTTCTGCCTGTGCGATTTTGCCATCTGATTCTAATCGTGTAATATTGTCATCACATGAATGATGTGATCTGCATCCTGATTGGTATTTAGACATTATATTGTTTTTTTCCAAATATGCGCACAGCCTGGGTTTTATCATTTTTTGCATTAATTTTGTAAATGTTGATGTTAGAGAAATTGGTCTATAAGAGGCGGGTTCATTTTTGTCTTTATTATGTTTTAGTAATGGAATGATAACTGCATGGTTCCAGCTTTCTGGCGTGGTGCCCTCTACCCATGATTGATTAAAAATTTGTAAGAGTGTATTTCTGCTTTCCTGTGGTAATTTTTTAAGTATTTTGTAATGTATCAGGTCTTCTCCCGGCGCACCGTCCTTGCAGTTCGACAAAGCTTTATTAAATTCAAATATAGTAAATTTTTGATTGTATTCTTGGGAGTTGTCATTATTTCTATTATTAATATGTTCATTAACTGCTCTGTTAATAATTATTTTGTTTACCAGAAAGTCTCTAGTGTATCCTTTATTACTACTGGCTTCAGCATATTGTTGGACTAATGCGTTAGCTTTTTCTTTTGGCTCAGTAATAATATGTTGTCCTATTTTAAATACTGGATTGCTTTTTGGTACTCTGCCTTTTACTTTGTTTACAAAATTCCAAACTTCTTTAGATGAGGTATTGCTTGTTATAGTTGAGCAGAAATTGCGCCAACTGTCTTGCTTTGCTTTTTTAATTATTCTTACTGCTCTTGCCCGGACCATTTTAAATAGAATGAGAGTTATGGGAGTTTTTTCCCTTTTGTGAATTTTACGTCTAATTTCTCTACTTCGTATGGCTTCGTGGCATGCCTGTGTCCACCATACTTTTTTATTCTAGTTTTTACAATTTTTGGTTTTGATTTTGGAATTGTTTTTTCTAAAATACTATTGAGTTTATCTAAGAATTCTTTGAAATTTTGTTCAACTGTTTGTTCTTTTATCTTATAATTCAATTCTGTCATGCATAAATGGTGAAATTCCATCCACTGGGCAGTGGATGCCATGTCTATGAGCCATTTTTCACTTATAATAGCATTTTCAAACCTTATTGGTGTTTCTATTATTGTTATTACAGGTAGATGGTCACTATTGAAGCTATTGTCGACTACAAGGAACGTTGCCCTGGGGTGCAGACCTGAGGAGACTATAGATAGATCCAGGGCTGAGTCTATCTGGTTTGCCTGCTCGGCGAGACGGGTGCATTGGCCATCATTGATGCAATTGAGATCTGTTTCATTCATGAAGTCTATCAGATCCTCTGCCCCAGCATCGCGCCTAAAATCATTTTCTGGGTTCCAAAGTGGATGTTTTAAGTTAAAGTCTCCTACTATTACATTAGACTGTCCTAAGTTTTTGAAGCTATTTCTAAAAACATTTATGTTGTTGTTATCTTTACTGTTTGTGTAGTAATTATAAATCGAAATGTTACTATCTTTACCAATGATCTCTATTGCAATGTTTTGATTAATAGTATTATAATCTGTTTGTTTCGTTAAGTATGAAAGTCCGTTGCGGACATATATGCATAATCCCCCTGAGGCGGGGGTTTCTTTGTTGTAAAACATAACAGGTTTTTGATAATCCTTGAATTTGAAAGGATTATGTTTTTCTGCTAAATGAGTTTCTTGTAAACAAATTACATCTATAGGTTCTTTTTGGTCAATTAAAAAATTTTGCAATTCATTACATTTACTGTATGATTCGGATCTCATACCCCGAATATTCCATGATATGATGCTGAGGCAGGGTCTGATGTATTCAGTGTTTACCTCAGCTGTATTGTAATCCATTAAAGAATTATTCGGAGTTGTTTTTGGTTATTAATGATTAATGACTAATCTATGTTCTGCATATATTGAGTGGACAGTGAATTGTCATTTGTCCATTCGGTCCTGTGTACATGATATGGGGGTGGGGGTGATTTGAATTTGTGATACCCCTTAAATTTGGTATTGTATGTGGCCCCCTTCCAAGACCAAATGCACGCTGTGCGACCTGTTATATAGCCCTCTAAATATAGCTCGCTTGTGAACAGCCAATCGTTGCGTACTATAAGTCAATATTATTTTTGGATGGAATAAATAGTTTAATCTCGAGCGATTAAACTGGGTATTCTACTGAAAGACACATTTCGCCGGTACGGACTTGAAGAGTTGTTGCGGCGAACCGAGCGATCTTTAATATATATAAGCAACGGGAGCTCGAATTGGGTTTCGTGTGAGCTTGTGTGCGTGATATCGATATCAAGCACACTTCCGACCATATCAGGCGCACTTCCGCTGCGCAAAACATCCATATTTTATACTTCCACTGACAGAATGTCAAGTATATAAAACTAACAAATATATTTATTAAAAAAAAGATTGCATGGTTTATTAACATAATTTCGTTAGCTTACTCTTTGCGTTGTTGAAAAAGGTTAACACAAAAAACTACAGCCATAGAATGCATGAATTTGAAACAAATATTTGAAAGGAAAGGAAGACAGCATCATCAGACAACGTTGATGTTCCTTCCGTAAGCCAGCTGGAAGAATTCAACTTCCCGAAAGAGACTCGAACCAACATCGATGAGGGTCAAGCGATTTGAAGTCAGCGATCTTAACCACTCAGCCACCTCTGAATACTCGTCTGCTTCTAAGGCACCTGGGTAGAACAACCGACCTTCCGTAAGCCAGCTGGAATAATTCAAGGTCCCAAATGAGGCTCGAATCAACATCAAAGAGGACCAAGTGATTTGAAGTCAGCGATCTTAACCACTCAGCCACGGATGTCCCTCTGATTACTATAACAGGATTGTAACAGTGCCCAATTGGATATGACATTTTTTCAATACATGAAGATTTTCATAGGTCTGTCATGTAATGGCGGTGTAACGTTGAAATGATCCAGGAGGTCAATTTTCAACGTTGTAAAATGACCCCTATATAAATTACCGACGGGCCCTATATATAATTACACATGTACTGTGAAATCATGTAATTTCGTGGGCATGAAATTTCGTGGTTTTGTTCAAAACGGCAATTTCGTGGGGATATGAATTCGTGGATTTCATCTTTTGGACATTAAATAAATATATGGGAATTTAACTTGTTCGTTGGGATTAAATTTCGTTGATTGACTCTACCACGAAATCCACGATAATTAATCACCCACGAATGTTTATGATTTCACAGTACATCGCATTTACATGACCGAAAGCAAAACACCAACTGATACGTATGGAACAGTTTTGATGCAAAAATTACATTGAGCCTTCTGACATCCCATCTTGCATTGTTACGTGTGTATTTGTCCATCTGATATTACATGTTTCTTTTTGATATGTTCTATGCTTAAAGCAGGAGAAATGGTTACACCTTTCTGAGAGATGAATTGTTGTATTCTACATTATTTCATATATCAGTGTTCTGTATTTGCTATCAAACTGAACTGATATTAGTTTGGCTGTCATTCATACCCTCATTATAACATACTATAAATGATACTGGAGCGAAATGTAATAACTGCATTTGTCATACTTGAAATGTATGATTTTAACGTCTTTTAACATATTATGCCTATTTCAGTATAACGTAGCTATATTGGTCTATATTAGCAGTTGGCTTATATGTTAAAAGACGTTAAAATCATACATTTCAAGTATGACAAACGCAGATATTGCATTTCGATCCAGTATCATTTATAGAATGTTATGATGAGGGTATGAATGACAGCCAAACAATGCAGTCAGGTTGTTCAACTTAATTTCGACCGTTTACTCAATTATCTTTAAATATCAGTTCAGAAAGGTGTAATCATTTCTCCAGTTTTAAGCATAGAACATGTCAAAAAGAAACATGTAATAACAGATGGACAACAATGCAAGTTGGGATGCCAGAAGGTTCAATGTAATTTTTGCATCAAAACTGTTCCATAGATACGAATGCCAATCATGTCAAACCATTCTGTGAAATGAGAAAGTATTGTGCACAATCCGAAAATTTATGCGGAAATCGTACAGCCGAACTTTCTACATCATGATCAACAATTAGGTTACCGGTAATATTAACCCCCTTCTCCGGTTACAATTTGTAAGTTCTACGCCTTTTTCTAGCAGATTGCCTATGTCACAGAACGCTTAAAGTAATAAAGTGTCTTACTTTCCGCTGAAAGCATGGAATTAAAGGTGCCCGATAGGATAATTTCTTCTAAATCTGAAAATTTTCTGAGAAGTCTTATTTTTGTTTCGTTTGACCTAACTAGAGAAATGTTTTCCAAATATTTTGCCCAATTGCTCACCAAAAACTG
>JAFMSR010002423.1:0-24723 GCA_022818135.1 Saxidomus purpurata
AATGTTTCCAATATACCGATATATATATGTATGTAGTACTACATTAGTACAATGTACAGTACTATTTAAATTAATTTGCCATGGACTTAAATTAATACCGGTTTTAAATTTCTAAATTGTCCATCCTTCAGATAGGACACCCAAAAACCGTGTTGGGCGCCATTGTGACCGTACGAGAAAAATGTGCAGCCAGACCGGGGCTCGAACCCGGGGCCTTTCGCTTACAGGGCGAATGCTCTACCGACTGAGCTACCGGGCCGCTTACACATATTCTCCCAAATTGTGAACTGAGTCCGAACCGTGACATATGTTGTTCCTACTACAGAGTATGGTAACAAAGTTCCTGCAATTGTAGGCACAAACTTGATCAGGTTGTGTAAAGCGAGTGGTGTACATTGTAGTATACCAGAAGAATGGCAAACTGCTATGGATAGTTTAGATGGTAGTATACCTGTTAAAACTACAAACAATTATGCTATTAGAATACAACCAAATGAGGTCAAAACTATTCATGGTCTTGTTAGAAAGGTAGATGACACTGAGTCAGCAGTCACTGAACATATTGATGCTGCCCTATCAGGTGGTCTTACCATATGCCCTAGAGTGGTTTCTTTAAAGTCTTCTGGTAGTACTGTTAGAGTACCTGTCAGGGTTTGTAACCTTTCTGCCAAGGTCATTAATATTCCGCCTAAAACTCTTTTATGTTCATTACATAGTGTTAAGGTGGTTGATTCATGGAATCCTTCTTCAACGCAAACGTCAGCACCTCGTGAAACTTCACATTTGGAGGAGATGGGCGTTAAGATAGATAAGGACAATTTAACTCCAGATCAATTGCTTCGAGTTAAGCAAGTTCTAGGAAACTGGTCACATATCTTTTCTACTGGTTTAACAGACGTAGGTAAAGCAAATATCGTTCAGCATGAAATAAAATTGTCTGACGATACTCCATTTAAGGATGCATACCGGAGAATACCTCCAGGTATGATAGAAGAAGTCAGGCAGCATTTGAAAGAAATGCTTGAAGCTGATGCAATTAGACCTTCCAGTAGTCCGTTTTCTTCTAACGTTGTTCTGGTTAGAAAGAAGGATGGAAGTCTTAGATTCTGCATTGACTTCCGGAAGTTAAACAATAGGACTATTAAGGATGCATACACATTACCTAGAATAGATGATACTATAGATAGGTTAATAGGTTCTAGGTACTTTTCTAAATTAGATCTGCGTAGTGGTTATTGGCAGGTAGAGATGAAGGAAGAGGATAAGTACAAAACTGCATTTACTGTTGGAAATCTTGGTTTTTATGAATGTAATAGGATGGCTTTTGGTTTAACTAATGCCCCTGCAACATTCCAACGGTTAATGGAACAGTGTATGGGAGATTTAAATTTGAAAGAATGTCTAATTTTTCTAGATGATATTCTTATTTATTCCCAAACTTTCGAAGAACACGTTCGCAGATTGGAAGCAGTTTTTGAAAGGTTAGATCAACATGGTTTAAAACTTAAACCTAGCAAATGCGAACTTTTCAAGAATAGTGTTACTTATCTAGGTCATGTAGTCAGTCGGGATGGCATAGCAACTGACCCTGAGAAAATTAGTGCTTTGGTTACTTGGCCCACTCCCAAAAATATCAAAGAACTTCGTTCATTCCTTGGTTTTACTGGTTACTATAGGAAATTTGTTAAGGATTACTCCAAGCTGGCAAAGCCATTAAATGAATTGTTAACAGGTATTCCTACTAAAAATAAGGGTAGCCGTAAACAAAACCAGAAAGCTTGGCATTGGGGAGAAGCGCAGGATAATGCAGTTAAAATTCTGAAGGAAAAACTTTCTTCACCTCCTATTTTGGCATATGCTGATTATGATAAGCCCTTTGTTCTAAATATAGATGCGTCAGGTCAAGGTCTTGGTGCTGTATTGTATCAGCTCCAGGATGGTAAAGAGCGTGTCATTGCTTATGCCAGTCGTGGTCTGAAGGGGGGCGAGAAAAATTATCCTGCGCATAAACTTGAATTTTTGTGTTTAAAATGGGCCGTTTCAGAAAAGTTTCATGATTATCTGTACGGAAATACTTTCAGAGTAAACACAGATAATAACCCGTTGACATATGCTTTTACAACAGCAAATCTTGATGCAACTGGGCATCGATGGCTGGCAGCTCTTGGTAATTACAATTTCACAGTTCATTACAAAACTGGGAAATCAAACAGGGATGCAGACGGACTTTCCCGGAGACCACAAGTTGAGCCCAAAGTCATTCAGTTCCCTGAAGTGATAAATGCTATTTGTCATGCATCAGTTACTGACTTTGTTCCTCTTGCAGAAACTTTAGGCACTACAGAGTTACAGGAAGATTCCCCTGAAACTTTTCAAGGCACTGAGTTAAGCAATATTGATTGGTCTAAAGAGCAACAGACAGATCCAACCATTGGTAGAGTTATTTCCCTTGTTAATTCCGGTGTTCTTCCAAAAGGGGACGCCCTTAAATTGGAAACTCCTGAGGTGACTAGGTATCTTCGTGAATGGAAAAAACTTTCATTTACTGATGGTATTTTATACCGCACTTCTACTCTTGATGGACGTACTGTTCAGCAGTTAGTCTTACCATTACGGTTCAAGGATCTTGTATTTAAAACTCTTCATAGTGATCTTGGTCATCAAGGTCGTGACAGAACTCTTTCTTTAGTCCGTGCTCGCTTCTATTGGCCTGGTTTAGAGGCAAATATTGATTCAAGAATCAAAGATTGTCATCGCTGTATAATGAGTAAGACTCCAGTCAAAACTCGAGCTGAACTTGTCAACATTACAACAACACAACCAATGGAACTAGTATGCATTGATTTCTTGTCCTTGGAACGTTCCAAAGGGGGTTTTGAAAATGTTCTAGTCATTACAGACCATTTTACAAGGTATGCTCAAGCAATACCTACCAGAAATCAAAAAGCTACAACAACTGCCAAAGTCCTTTTTGAAAATTTTATCCTTCACTATGGATTTCCTGCACGTTTACATAGCGACCAGGGCCGTAATTTTGAAAGCCGTGTCATTAGGGAACTTTGTAATCTAGCAGGGGTTCAAAAGTCCAGAACCACACCATATCATCCCATGGGTAATGGAGAAGTTGAGCGTTTTAACCAAACTCTTATTGGCATGCTCAGTACTTTAAGTGACGACCAAAAAGCTAATTGGCGTTCATATGTTGCACCATTAGTCCATGCATATAATGCAACTCGTCATAGTAGCACAGGGTATTCTCCATTCTTTTTAATGTTTGGAAGACATCCTCGTCTAGCTGTAGACGCTTTCTTAAATTTACCATCTTCGTCTGTTTCATCAGCCAACGGTAAGAAACATTATGTCAATACTTTGAAAGATCGTCTTGACTTTGCATATAAGACAGCCTCCAATGAGTCTGAAAAAGCAGCCCAGAAAAGTAAGTCTAATTATGACTTGAAGGTTAAAGAAGCGACAATTGATATTAGAGATCGCGTCTTAACATTAAATGTTGGTCTGAAAGGTAAGAATAAACTGGCAGATAAATGGGCCAAAGATCCTTACATAGTGGTAGAAAAACCCTACTCAGATTTGCCTGTTTACAAAGTTGTGAAAGAGAATGGAGGTGGCAGAACAAGGATTTTGCATAGAAATATGTTGCTTCCATTTTCCACTATTCCAACAAGTTCTTCTATTTCACATTCTGTAAAGTCAAACAGTCAAAAGAAAGGTTCTTCTAAGTCTAAGACAGCTGTTGTTTCGGATGAGGTAATTCCTTCATCAGATGGTTCTGACAGTGATGCATCAGATATATTTTTACCTTACTTTTGTAAATATCCTGTAGGAAAACCAGTTGTTAGGCAATCTGTTCCCCAGATGTCAGAAAATACTTCTGAATCCAATACAGTGGATGTTTCTCACTCTGACGGTCATACTGTTCAGGTTTTATCTTCAGAAAATAGTTCTTCTGTGCAATCTGTGCAGAATAATACAGGTACTAATGGAGAACAAACTCAGTTTTCCTCTAGTAATGTCACACAACTATTTCCAAGTAGTGACAAATCTTCTGAAGTTGTTCTTTCTTCTCCTTCACATCAAACTTCACATGCAGAAGCTTCTGAAATCACAGTTGAACCACGTACCCGGCCCAAAAGAAATCGAAAAGTGCCTGAGAGGTACGGTGATTATGTCATGTATCAACAGTCAGCGGAGCTTGAAGTTTTCGTTTAAGTGTCAAGGGAGAATGTCACAGTATATTTTTATCATAATGTATTTTCATTGAAGTTGCTGATAATTTCATAATGTTATTTCAATGAATAAATCTTTTAAATGTTTTTAATTTTTGTATTGAGAATATTATGCAATATGTATTGCCTAATATGTAATTTTTAATACCTTAAAGCTGTTCTGCAGAAGTTGGCTGATTGTAGTGAAGACTTTGGATGAAGTATAGTTAGGGAAAGAAAATCTTGCAAGCAAGTAGGTAGAGTTAAAGTAAAGAATGTTGTTCTTAAGATAACATTTCATGGTGTGTAGCCTTCATCCAAAGCAAAAGTTACAGTAGTATAATTGTAACATGTAAATAGTTGAAATTTGTTTTCAGCTTAATTCTGGCTGGTATATTATATCAGCAAAACCTCAAAGACATCAGTATTTTGTTTCATTTCAGTGAAATGTTCTTTCTGCTTATCGTTTCGCAGGTGTTTTCATCTATCATAAGTTTTGTAAATATTACGAACTTGGTTTTCTGTTTAACAAACATTACAGAATAAACTACTATTTATTACAAGGTATTCAATTGAAATGTTTAAATACTTTTTCATAGTATTCGGACAACAGTGAAGTGAAATATAGTAACATATAATACTACAATCTGTCAAAACTATTAAAACAGCAAATTCAGTGTAATGTGAACATAGTCTGTACATTTTGAAATGTCAGGAGACATTTTTTTAAAGCAGGGGAGAATGTCACAGTGGTGATTATTAGTAGTTTTACACCTAATAATATTTGCACGAGTTGTACATGAAATGTGACAACTCAGTCATGTGATCATATGATATCAGGTGACTTCTATTTATATTCTCTTAGTTACTAACAGTGTGTAAAGAAAACATAACAACTGGTGATTGGTTTATTTGTAACACCTGATTAAACATCTCACTCTTTCTCATGCTTGGGGGGAATTTTAAGTTCACACAGTTGGACAGATACCAAGCTAGAGCAAAGATGTAGTTTTTCTAACTACATCTTAGTATTTACTTCTACAAGCAGTTGTATTTTACAGATAAGGTAAATCCAGGTTTTCCCTTGTCCAAATCCCCTTTTGCTTGTCCATCAATATCAGTTAATAATTAATTTGGTTATTTAAACATTTGGTTAAATTCCTTTTACCCAAACCTTGTTTATAATTAATAACTGTTCCTGTCTTGAAGTAATTCATGATTCTACTTAAGTAATGTCTGACCAAATTATTGTTGTGCAATAATTTGCTTTTGCTTTTAGTTGCTTTTACATGTATATGTTTTTATTTGCTTTATGCTTATTCTTGTTTTCTTGTATTTGTAGGACACCTTTTTAGTCAGTTATGACTTGGTGAACCTACAGAGGAAATGAATAACATTATTGATAATATAAATATGGAAACATACTAAACTTCTTTATTTCCTTGTGACCTACCCTCAGAGATATGGGAACATATAACTAAATAATATCAACGGTCACACACACATTAACGGACATACAAGTTACAAGACCGCTGTAATCGTATACTTCACACATAAACGCACATACAAGTCATAAGACTACTGTAATCGTATTTTCGCACATAAACGCACATACAAGTCACAAGACCACTGTAATCGAAATTTTACACATAAACAAATATGAAGTTACAAGACCACTGTCATCGTATTTTCACACATAAACGCACATGGAAGTTACAAGACCACTGTAATCGTATACTTCACACATAAACGCACATACAAGTCAAAAGACCGCTGTAATCGTATTTTCACGCATAAAAGGACACGAAAGTTACAAGACCGCTGTCATCGTATTTTCACACATAAACGCACACGAAAGTTACAAGACCGCTGTCATCGTATTTTCACACATAAACGCACACGAAAGTTACAAGACCGCTGTCATCGTATTTTCACACATAAACGCACATGAAAGTTACAAGACCGCTGTAATCGTATTTTCACACATAAACGCACATGAAAGTTACAAGACCGCTGTCATCGTATTTTCACACATAAACGCACACGAAAGTTACAAGACCACTGTCATCGTATTTTCACAAATAAACGCACATGAAAGTTACAAGACCGCTGTAATCGTATTTTCACACATAAACGCACACGAAAGTTACAAGACCACTGTCATCGTATTTTCACAAATAAACGCACATGAAAGTTACAAGACCGCTGTAATCGTATTTTCACAAATAAACGCACATGAAAGTTACAAGACCGCTGTCATCGTATTTTCACACATAAACGCACATACAAGTCATAAGACCACTGTAATCGTATTGTCGCACAGAAACGCACACGAAAGTTACAAGACCACTGTAATCGAATTTTCACACATACACGCACATGAATTTACAAGACCGCTGTAATCGAAATTTTACACATAAACAAATATGAAGTTACAAGACCACTGTAATCGTATTTTCACACATAAACGCACATGAAGTTACAAGACCGCTGTAATCGAAATTTTACAAATAAACAAATATGAAGTTACAAGACCACTGTAATCGAATTTTCACACATACACGCACATGAATTTACAAGACCGCTGTAATCGAAATTTTACACATAAACAAATATGAAGTTACAAGACCACTGTAATCGTATTTTCACAAAGAAAGGCACATGAAAATTACAAGACCACTGTAATCGTATTTTCACAAAGAAAGGCACATGAAAGTTACAAGACCACTGTAATCGTATTTTCACAAAGAAAGGCACATGAAGTTACAAGACCACTGTAATCGTATTTTCACAAAGAAAGGCACACGAAAGTTACAAGACCACTGTCATCGTATTTTCACACATAAAAGCAAATGAAAGTTACAAGACCACTGTAATCGTATTTTCACAAAGAAAGGCACATGAAAGTTACAAGACCACTGTAATCGTATTTTCACACATAAACGGACATGAAAGTTACAAGACCACTGTCATCGTATACTTCACACATAAACACACATGAAAGTTACAAGACCACTGTAATCGTATTTTCACAAAGAAAGGCACATGAAGTTACAAGACCACTGTAATCGTATTTTCACAAAGAAAGGCACATGAAAGTTACAAGACCACTGTAATCGTATACTTCACAAATAAACGCACATGAAAGTTACAAGACCACTGTCATCGTATACTTCACACATAAACGCACATGGAAGTTACAAGACCACTGTAATCGAATTTTCACACATAAACGCACATGAAGTTACAAGACCGCTGTAATCGAAATTCTACACATAAACAAATATGAAGTTTCAAGACCACTGTAATCGTATTTTCACACATAAACGCACATGGAAGTTACAAGACCACTGTAATCGTATTTTCACACATAAACGCACATACAAGTCATAAGACCACTGTAATCGTATACTTCACACATAAACGCACATACAAGTCATAAGACCACTGTAATCGTATTTTTACACATAAACGCACATGAAAGTTACAAGACCGCTGTCATCGTATACTTCACACATAAACGCACATGAAAGTTACAAGACCACTGTAAGGAATTTTTACACATAAACAAATATGAAGTTACAAGACCACTGTCATCGTATTTTCACACATAAACGCACATGGAAGTTACAAGACCACTGTAATCGTATTTTCACACATAAACGCACATACAAGTCATAAGACCACTGTAATGGTATACTTCACACATAAACGCACATACAAGTCATAAGACCACTGTAATCGTATTTTTACACATAAACGCAAATGAAAGTTACAAGACCGCTGTAATCGTATACTTCACACATAAACGCACATGAAATTTTTTACAAGACCACTGTAATAGAATTTTTACACATAAACAAATATGAAGTTACAAGACCACTGTCATCGTATTTTCACACATAAACGCACATACAAGTCACAAGACCACTGTCATCGAATTTTCACACATAAACGCAGATGAAAGTTTCAAGACCACTGTAATCGTTTACTTCACACATAAACGCACATGAAGTTACAAGACCACTGTCATCGTATTTTCACACATAAACGCACATACAAGTCACACGACCACTGTCATCGAATTTTCACACATAAACGCACATGAAAGTTTCAAGACCACTGTTATAGTTTACTTCACACATAAACGCACACGAAAGTTTCAAGACCACTGAAATCGTATTTTCACACATAAACGCACACGAAAGTTTCAAGACCACTGAAATCGTATTTTCACACATAAACGTACATGAAAGTTTCAAGACCACTGAAATCGTATTTTCACACATAAACGCACACGAAAGTTAGAAGACAACTGAAATCATATTTTCACACATAAACGCACATGAAAGTTTCAAGACCACTGTAATCGTATTTTCACACATAAACACATACGAAAGTTACAAGACCACTGTAATCGTATTTTTACACATAAACGCACATGAAAGTTACAAGACCGCTGTAATCGTATACTTCACACATAAACGCACATGAAAGTTACAAGACCACTGTAATAGAATTTTTACACATAAACAAATATGAAGTTACAAGACCGCTGTGGTTTCAGAGAAGAACAAGAAGATACAAGTCACAAGACCACAGTAGTCGTATTTTCACAAATAAACGCACATACAAGTCACAAGACCACTGTTATCGTATTTTCACACATAAACGCACATGAAAGTTACAAGACCACTGTAATAGAATTTTTACACATCAACAAAAATGAAGTTACAAGACCGCTGTGGTTTCAGAGAAGAACAAGAAGATACAAGTCACAAGACCACAGTAATCGTATTTTCACACATAAACGCACATGAAAGTTACAAGACCGCTGTAATCGTATACTTCACAAATAAACGCACATGGAAGTTACAAGACCACTGTCATCGTATTTTTACACATAAAGGCACATGGAAGTTACAAGACCGGTGTAATCGTATTTTCACACAAAAACGTACATGAAAGTTACAAGACCGCTGTAATCGTATTTTCACACATAAAGGCACATGAAAGTTACAAGACCGCTGTAATCGTATTTTCAAAAATTAACGCACATGGAAGTTACAAGACCACTGTAATCGTATTTTCACAAATAAACGCACATGAAAGTTACAAGACCACTGAAATCGTATACTTCACAAATAAACACACATGAAAGTTACAAGACCACTGTAATCGTATTTTCACACATAAACGCACACGAAAGTTACAAGACCACTGTCATCGAATTTTTACACATACACGCACATGAAAGTTACAAGACCGCTGTAATCGTATTTTCACACATAAACGCACACAAATGTTTCAAGACCACTGTAATCGTATTTTCACACATAAACGTACATGAAAGTTACAAGCCACTGAAATCGTATTTTCACACATAAACGTACATGAAAGTTACAAGCCACTGAAATCGTATTTTCACACATAAACGCACAAGCAAGTTACAAGACCACTGTAATCGTATTTTCGCACATAAACGCACATGGAAGTAACAAGACCATTGTAATCGTATACTTCACACATAAACGCACATGAAAGTTACAAGACAATACTGCTGTATTTATACTTGTAAGTGCACGTGGAAGTAATGAGACTACTGCTGTATTTATTTGTCAGTGCACATGGAAGTAAAGACACTCCTGCTGTGTATATACTTCTAAGAGCACATGAAAGTAACGACACTCCTGCTGTATTTATACTTGTAAGAGCAAATGAAAGTAACGACACTCCTGCTGTATTTATTTGTCAGTGCACATGGAAGTAACGACACTCCTGCTGTGTTTATACTTGTAAGAGCACATGAAAGTAACGACACTCCTGCTGTATTTATACTTGAAAGAGCACATGGAAGTAACGACACTCCTGTTGTATTTATACTTGTAAGAGCACATGAAAGTAACGACACTCCTGCTGTATTTATACTTTTAAGGGCACATGGAAGTAACAACACTACTGCTGTATTTATACTTGTAAGAGCACATGAAAGTAACGACACTCCTGCTGTATTTATACTTGAAAGTGCACATGGAAGTAACAACACTCCTGCTGTATTTATACTTGTAAGAGCACATGAAAGTAACGACACTCCTGCTGTATTTATACTTTTAAGGGCACATGGAAGTAACAACACTACTGCTGTATTTATACTTGTAAGAGCACATGAAAGTAACGACACTCCTGCTGTATTTATACTTGAAAGTGCACATGGAAGTAACAACACTCCTGCTGTATTGATACTTGTAAGAGCACATGAAAGTAACGACACTCCTGCTGTATTTATACTTGAAAGTGCACATGGAAGTAACAACACTCCTGCTGTATTGATACTTGTAAGAGCACATGAAAGTAACGACACTCCTGCTGCATTTATACTTGAAAGTGCACATGGAAGTAACAACACTCCTGCTGTATTTATACTTGTAAGAGCACATGAAAGTAACGACACTCCTGCTGTATTTATACTTTTAAGGGCACATGGAAGTAACAACACTACTGCTGTATTTATACTTGTAAGAGCACATGAAAGTAACGACACTCCTGCTGTATTTATTTGTCAGTGCACATTGAAGTAAAGACACTCCTGCTGTGTTTATACTTGTAAGAGCACATGAAAGTAACGACACTCCTGCTGTATTTATACTTTTAAGGGCACATGGAAGTAACAACACTACTGCTGTATTTATACTTGTAAGAGCACATGAAAGTAACGACACTCCTGCTGTATTTATTTGTCAGTGCACATTGAAGTAAAGACACTCCTGCTGTGTTTATACTTGTAAGAGCACATGAAAGTAACGACACTCCTGCTGTGTTTATACTTGAAAGTGCACATGGAAGTAACAACACTCCTGCTGTATTTATACTTGTAAGAGCACATGAAAGTAACGACACTCCTGCTGTATTTATACTTTTAAGGGCACATGGAAGTAACAACACTACTGCTGTATTTATACTTGTAAGAGCACATGAAAGTAACGACACTCCTGCTGTATTTATTTGTCAGTGCACATTGAAGTAAAGACACTCCTGCTGTGTTTATACTTGTAAGAGCACATGAAAGTAACGACACTCCTGCTGTATTTATACTTGAAAGGGCACATGAAAGTAACGACACTCCTGCTGTATTTATTTGTCAGTGCACATTGAAGTAAAGACACTCCTGCTGTGTTTATACTTGTAAGAGCACATGAAAGTAACGACACTCCTGCTGTATTTATACTTGTAAGAGCACATGAAAGTAACGACACTCCTGCTGTATTTATTTGTCAGTGCACATTGAAGTAAAGACACTCCTGCTGTGTTTATACGTGTAAGAGCACATGAAAGTAACGACACTCCTGCTGTATTTATACTTGAAAGGGCACATGGAAGTAACGACACTCCTGCTGTATTTATGCTTGTAAGAGCACATGGAAGTAACGATACTCCTGTTGTATTTATACGTGTAAGTGCTCACGGAAGTAACGATACTCCTGTTGTATTTATACTTGTAAGAGCACATGGAAGTAACGATACTCCTGTTGTATTTATACTTGTAAGAGCACATGGAAGTAACGATACTCCTGTTGTATTTATACGTGTAAGTGCACATTGAAGTAAAGACACTCCTGCTGTGTTTATACGTGTAAGAGCACATGGAAGTAACGACACTCCTGCTGTATTTATACTTGAAAGGGCACATGGAAGTAACGACACTCCTGCTGTATTTATACTTGTAAGAGCACATGGAAGTAACGATACTCCTGCTGTATTTATACGTGTAAGTGCACATGGAAGTAACGACACTCCTGTTGTATTTATATGTGTAAGTGCACATGGAAGTAACGACACTCCTGCTGTATTTATATGTGTAAGTGCACATGGAAGTAACGACACTCCTGCTGTATTTATACTTGAAAGGGCACATGGAAGTAACGACACTCCTGCTGTATTTATATGTGTAAGTGCACATGGAAGTAACGACACTCCTGCTGTATTTATACTTGAAAGGGCACATGGAAGTAACGACACTCCTGCTGTATTTATACGTGTAAGTGCACATGGAAGTAACGATACTCCTGCTGTATTTATACGTGTAAGTGCACATGGAAGTAACGACACTCCTGCTGTATTTATATGTGTAAGTGCACATGTAAGTAACGACACTCCTGCTGTATTTATATGTGTAAGTGCACATGGAAGTAACGACACTCCTGCTGTGTTTATACTTGAAAGTGCACATGGAAGTAACAACACTCCTTCTGTATTTATACTTGTAAGAGCACATGAAAGTAACGACACTCCTGCTGTATTTATACTTTTAAGGGCACATGGAAGTAACAACACTACTGCTGTATTTATACTTGTAAGAGCACATGAAAGTAACGACACTCCTGCTGTATTTATTTGTCAGTGCACATTGAAGTAAAGACACTCCTGCTGTGTTTATACTTGTAAGAGCACATGAAAGTAACGACACTCCTGCTGTATTTATACTTGAAAGGGCACATGAAAGTAACGACACTCCTGCTGTATTTATTTGTCAGTGCACATTGAAGTAAAGACACTCCTGCTGTGTTTATACTTGTAAGAGCACATGAAAGTAACGACACTCCTGCTGTATTTATACTTGTAACAGCACATTGAGGTAACGACACTCCTGCTGTATTTATTTGTCAGTGCACATTGAAGTAAAGACACTCCTGCTGTGTTTATACGTGTAAGAGCACATGAAAGTAACGACACTCCTGCTGTATTTATACTTGAAAGGGCACATGGAAGTAACGACACTCCTGCTGTATTTATGCTTGTAAGAGCACATGGAAGTAACGATACTCCTGTTGTATTTATACGTGTAAGTGCTCACGGAAGTAACGATACTCCTGTTGTATTTATACTTGTAAGAGCACATGGAAGTAACGATACTCCTGTTGTATTTATACTTGTAAGAGCACATGGAAGTAACGATACTCCTGTTGTATTTATACGTGTAAGTGCACATTGAAGTAAAGACACTCCTGCTGTGTTTATACGTGTAAGAGCACATGGAAGTAACGACACTCCTGCTGTATTTATACTTGAAAGGGCACATGGAAGTAACGACACTCCTGCTGTATTTATACTTGTAAGAGCACATGGAAGTAACGATACTCCTGCTGTATTTATACGTGTAAGTGCACATGGAAGTAACGACACTCCTGTTGTATTTATATGTGTAAGTGCACATGGAAGTAACGACACTCCTGCTGTATTTATATGTGTAAGTGCACATGGAAGTAACGACACTCCTGCTGTATTTATATGTGTAAGTGCACATGGAAGTAACGACACTCCTGCTGTATTTATACTTGAAAGGGCACATGGAAGTAACGACACTCCTGCTGTATTTATACGTGTAAGTGCACATGGAAGTAACGATACTCCTGCTGTATTTATACGTGTAAGTGCACATGGAAGTAACGACACTCCTGCTGTATTTATATGTGTAAGTGCACATGTAAGTAACGACACTCCTGCTGTATTTATATGTGTAAGTGCACATGGAAGTAACGACACTCCTGCTGTATTTATATGTGTAAGTGCACATGGAAGTAACGACACTCCTGTTGTATTTATACTTGTAAGAGCACATTGAAGTAACGACACTCCTGCTGTATTTATACTTGAAAGGGCACATGGAAGTAACGACACTCATGCTGTATTTATACTTGTAAGAGCACATGGAAGTAACGATACTCCTGCTGTATTTATACGTGTAAGTGCACATGGAAGTAACGACACTCCTGTTGTATTTATATGTGTAAGTGCACATGGAAGTAACGACACTCCTGCTGTATTTATATGTGTAAGTGCACATGGAAGTAACGACACTCCTGCTGTATTTATACTTGAAAGGGCACATGGAAGTGACGACACTCCTGCTGTATTTATACTTGTAAGAGCACATGGAAGTAACGATACTCCTGCTGTATTTATACGTGTAAGTGCACATGGAAGTAACGATACTCCTGCTGTATTTATACGTGTAAGTGCACATGGAAGTAACGACACTCCTGCTGTATTTATATGTGTAAGTGCACATGGAAGTAACGACACTCCTGCTGTATTTATATGTGTAAGTGCACATGGAAGTAACGACACTCCTGCTGTATTTATACTTGTAAGAGCACATTGAAGTAACGACATTCCTGCTGTATTTATACGTGTAAGTGCACATTGAAGTAGTTTGTTTGTTATCATGCTTATTGGGTCCACCATCCTCTAAAGAGGCTATAATCGGTGCGACCCGTCACATGGAAGTAACGACCACTCCTGCTGTATTCATACTTGTAAGAGCACATGAAAGTAACAACACTCCTGCTGTATTTATACTTGTAAGAGCACATGAAAGTAACAACACTCCTGCTGTATTTATACTTGTAACAGCACATTGAAGTAGCGACACTCCTGCTGTATTTATACTTGTAACAGCACATTGAGGTAACGACACTCCTGCTGTATTTATACTTGTAAGAGCACCCTGAAGTAGCGACACTCCTGCTGTATTTATACTTGTAACAGCACATGGAAATAACGACACTCCTGTTGTATTTATACTTCTAAGTGCACATTGAAGTAGCGACACTCCTGCTGTATTTACACTTGTAACAGCACATGGAAGTAACGACACTCCTGCTGTATTTACACTTGTAAGAGCACATTGAAGTAGCGACACTCCTGCTGTATTTATACTTGTAACAGCACATGGAAGTAACGACACTCCTGCTGTATTCATACTTGTAACAGCACATGGAAGTAACGACACTCCTGCTGTATTTATACTTGTAAGAGCACATGAAAATAACGGCACTCCTGCTGTATTTATACTTGTAAGTGCACATTGAAGTAACGACACTCCTGCTGTATTTATACTTGTAAGAGCACATTGAAGTTACGACACTCCTGCTGTGTTTATACTTGTAAGAGCACATGGAAGTAACGACACTCCTGCTGTTCTGTATTTATACTTGTAAGGGCACATGGAAGTAACGACACTCCTGCTGTATTCATACTTGGAAGTGCACATTGAAGTAACGACACTCCTGCTGTATTGATACTTGGAAGAGCACATGGAAGTAACGACACTACATCTGTATTGATACTTGTAAGTGCGCATGGAAGTAAAGACACTCCTGCTGTATTTATACTTGTAAGTGCACATGGAAGTAAAGACATTCCTGCTGTATTGATACTTGTAAGAGCACATGGAAGTAACGACACTACATCTGTATTGATACTTGTAAATGCGCATGTAAGTAACAACACTCGTGCTGTATTGATACTTGGAAGAGCACATGGAAGTAACGACACTCCTGCTGTATTCATACTTGAAAGAGCACATGGAAGTAACAACACTACTGCTGTATTCATACTTGTAAGAGCACATGGAAGTAATGACACTCCTGCTGTATTTATACTTGAAAGAGCATATGGAAGTAACAACACTACTGCTGTGTTCATACTTATAAGAGCACATGGAAGTAACGACACTCCTGCTGTATTTATACTTGTAAGAGCACATGGAAGTAACGACTCACCTGCTGTATTTATACTTGTAAGAGCACATGGAAGTAACGACACTAGTGCTGTATTTATACTTGTAAGAGCACATGGAAGTAACGACTCACCTGCTGTATTTATACTTGTAAGAGCACATGGAAGTAACGACACTAGTGCTGTTTTTATACTTATAAGAGCACATTGAAGTAACGACACTCCTGCTGTATTTATACTTGTAACAGCACATTGAAGTAACGACACTCCTGCTGTATTTATACTTGTAAGAGCACATGGAAGTAACGACACTCCTGCTGTATTTATACTTGAAAGAGCACATGGAAGTAACAACACTACTGCTGTATTCATACTTGTAAGAGCACATGGAAGTAACGACTCACCTGCTGTATTTATACTTGTAAGAGCACATGGAAGTAACGATACTCCTGCTGTATTTATACTTGTAAGAGCACATGGAAGTAACGATACTCCTGCTGTATTCATACTTGAAAGAGCACATGGATGTAACGACACTCCTGCTGTATTTATACTTGGAAGTGCACATGGAAGTAACGACACTCCTGCTGTATTTATACTTGTAAGAGCACATGGATGTAACGACACTCCTGCTGTATTTATACTTGGAAGAGCACATTGAAGTAACGACACTCCTGTTGTATTTATACTTGAAAGAGCACATGGAAGTAACGACACTCCTGCTGTATTTATACTTGTAAGAGCACATGGAAGTAACGACTCACCTGCTGTATTTATACTTGTAAGAGCACATGGAAGTAACGACACTAGTGCTGTATTTATACTTGTAAGAGCACATGGAAGTAACGACTCACCTGCTGTATTTATACTTGTAAGAGCACATGGAAGTAACGACACTAGTGCTGTTTTTATACTTATAAGAGCACATTGAAGTAACGACACTCCTGCTGTATTTATACTTGTAACAGCACATTGAAGTAACGACACTCCTGCTGTATTTATACTTGTAAGAGCACATGGAAGTAACGACACTCCTGCTGTATTTATACTTGAAAGAGCACATGGAAGTAACAACACTACTGCTGTATTCATACTTGTAAGAGCACATGGAAGTAACGACTCACCTGCTGTATTTATACTTGTAAGAGCACATGGAAGTAACGATACTCCTGCTGTATTTATACTTGTAAGAGCACATGGAAGTAACGATACTCCTGCTGTATTCATACTTGAAAGAGCACATGGATGTAACGACACTCCTGCTGTATTTATACTTGGAAGTGCACATGGAAGTAACGACACTCCTGCTGTATTTATACTTGTAAGAGCACATGGATGTAACGACACTCCTGCTGTATTTATACTTGGAAGAGCACATTGAAGTAACGACACTCCTGTTGTATTTATACTTGAAAGAGCACATGGAAGTAACGATACTCCTGCTGTATTTATACTTGAAAGAGCACATGGAAGTAACGACACTCCTGCTGTGTTTATACTTGCAAGAGCACATGGTGGTAACAACACTCCTGCTGTATTTATACTTGTAAGTGCACATGGAAGTAACGACATTCCTGCTGTATTTATACGTGTAAGAGCACATGGAAGTAACGACACTCCTGCTGTATTTATACCTGTAAGAGCGCATGGAAGTAACGACGCTCCTGCTGTATTCATACGTGTAAGAGCACATGGAAGTAACAAGACTCCTGCTGTATTCATACTTGGAAGAGCACATGAAAGTAACGGCACTACTGCTGTATTGATACTTGTAAGGGCACATGGAAGTAACGACACTCCTGCTGTATTCACACTTGGAAGAGCTCATGGAGGAAACAACACTACTACTGTATTTAGACTTGTAAGTGCACATGGAAGTAACGACACTCCTGCTGTTTTTATACTTGGAAGAGCACATGAAAGTAACGACACTCCTCTTGTATTTATACTTGTAAGGGCACATTGAAGAAACGACACTCCTGCTGTATTCATACTTGTAAGCGCACATGGAAGAAACATCACTCCTTCTGTATTTATACGTGTAAGAGCACATGAAAGTAACGACACGCCTGCTGTATTTATACGTGTAAGTGCACATGGAAGTAACGACACTCCTGTTGTATTTATACTTGTAAGTGCACATGAAAGTAACGACACTCCTGCTGTATTTATACGTGTAAGTGCACATGGAAGTTACGACACTCCTGTTGTATTTATACTTGTAAGAGCACATGAAAGTAACGACACTCCTGCTGTATTTATACGTGTAAGTGCACATGGAAGTAACGACACTCCTGCTGTATTTATACGTGTAAGTGCACATGAAAGTAACGACACTCCTGCTGTATTTATACGTGTAAGTGCACATGGAAGTAACGACACTCCTGTTGTTTTTATACTTGTAAGTGCACATGGAAGTAACGACACTAGTGCTGTATTTATACTTGTAAGTGCACATGAAAGTAACGACACTCCTGCTGTATTTATACGTGTAAGTGCACATGGAAGTAACGACACTCCTGTTGTATTTATACTTGAAAGTGCACATGGAAGTAACGACACTAGTGCTGTATTTATACGTGTAAGTGCACATGAAAGTAACGACACTCCTGTTGTATTTATACTTGAAAGTGCACATGGAAGTAACGACACTCCTGCTGTATTTATACTTGTAAGAGCACATTGAAGTAACGACACTCCTGCTGTATTTATACTTGTAAGAGCACATGAAAGTAACGACACTAGTGCTGTATTTATACGTGTAAGTGCACATGAAAGTAACGACACTAGTGCTGTATTTATACGTGTAAGTGCACATGAAAGTAACGACACTAGTGCTGTATTTATACGTGTAAGTGCACATGAAAGTAACGACACTCCTGTTGTATTTATACTTGTAAAGGCACATTGAAGTAACGACACTCCTGCTGTATTTATACTTGTAAGAGCACATGAAAGTAACGACACTAGTGTTGTATTTATACTTGAAAGTGCACATGGAAGTAACGACACTAGTCCTGTATTTATACTTGGAAGAGGACATAGAAGTAACGACACTCCTGCTGTATTGTTACTCGTAAAAGCACATGAAAGTAACGACACTCCTGTTGTATTCATACTTGTAAGTGCACATGGAAGTAACGACACTCCTGCTGTATTTATATGTGTAAGTGCACATGGAAGTAACGACACTAGTGCTGTATTTATACTTGTAAGAGCACATGGAAGTAACGACACTCCTGTTGTATTTATACTTGTAAGTGCATATTGAAATAACGACTCGCCTGCTGTATTTATACATGTAAGTGCACATTGAAGTAACAACACACCTGTTGTATTTATACTTGTAAGAGCACATGGAAGTAACGACACTCCTGCTGTATTTATACTTGTAAGAGCACATTGAAGTAACGACAGTCCTGTTGTATTTATACTTGTAAGAGCACATTGAAGTAACGACACTCCTGCTGTATTTATACTTGAAAGAGCACATTGAAGTAACGACACTCCTGTTGTATTTATACTTGTAAGAGCACATGGAAGTAACGACACTCCTGTTGTATTTATACGTGTAAGAGCACATTGAAGTAACGACACTCCTGTTGTATTTATACGTGTAAGAGCACATTGAAGTAACAACAGTCCTGCTGTATTTATACGTGTAAGGGCACATGGAAGTAACGACACTACTGCTGTGTTTATACGTGTAAGAGCACATGGAAGTAGACACTCCTGCTGTATTTATAGTGTAAGTGCACATTGAAGTAACAACACTCCTGCTGTATTTATACTTGTAAGTGCACATTGAAGTAACGACTCACCTGCTGTATTTATACGTGTACGTGGACATTGAAGAAACAACACTCCTGCTTGTTTGCATCATGACCCTTATCCGTAGGCAAGAGAAGGTAACTCTGTCAATGATTGTTTTTTAATCAAGGTTCTTTATCGACTTAGAATCTCTGTGAAATTTTTCGTACCAGTCCACTTTTTGACTTAACCATTTGAGATTCTACTTTGAAAGTTGGAACTTTTGTTTATCATCTCGACCCCCACATGTATGCAAGAGAATTTCTTTTGAAATATGGCCCTTTTCGACTTAGAATCTCGGTTAAGTTTTTCGTACTTGTCCACTTATTGACTTAACCATTTGCGATATTACTTTGAAAGTTGGAATACATATGTACCATCATGACACACATCTGTTAGCAAGAGTAGATAACTCAGAATACTTTTTATTGTACTTAGAAATTCCTGGTTAAAATTGTGTGTGCAGCTAGCACTGCACATATATCATTAACCACTTAAAGTATTAATTTAAAGCTTTGCTGTAGTGTTTAGGGGTATTAAGCAATTAAGTTAGATAATTCTTGGCTATATCTTGCTACTTACTTATGATAAACGGTAACTTATTGCTGTACATGTATATCAATGAGTGATTGTGTAAATGTGATACAACTGTTTTTGCTCAGGTGTGTCTGTTATACTTTAATTTATTGTTTAGGAAATTGTTTGGTAAGTTTGTTTTAACTCAGGTATATTATAATGTTCCTTTGATAATTATATAATTATGTACATGTTACCTTCTATAAATAAAGAATTTTTTATTATTATTATTATTATTATTATGTTATTCGTTTAAAGTATCGAAATTCCCAAGTCCAAATCGGACTTTATATTTGTGCACCCCTTTGCACTACACTGACCTTAGAAAACTAAAAAGTCAAGGTGTTTCACTGGTTTTTGAGTGTTTTGCATGAAACGACACATCGACTTTTGTTGTCAAGTCTTGTGATTGGACATTAAGAAACATCTAAGTTTGAATTGTTCTTAATATTCATGTGTTAATTTAAACATTCTGTGATACATATTTTTAGTCAGTTTGATAATGTTGCTATTTATGTATTTAATTTAATTGTATGTATTTTACCTGAATAAAAATCAATCAATCAATTAAGGACGCAGGACTCGCATGTGACATGTCAGCTCCATGTGCTCAACAATTGTGCCATGCAATTTTAAAATCCTTTTATGCATGACAGAGTTACCATGTATACAGGATTCCATGACGTTTTATACAGGATGCCATTACCTTTAAACTCTAAGTGTGACCGGGACCTTTGCGGTAGGGACGTGGGTGTTGGACGCGACACATCGTCTTGATGTGCTGTATACTTGTGCCAAGTTATTTTAAAATCCTTCAATGCATGACAAAGTTACAGTCCGGACACGAATGTGTGCATATATACAGGATTCCATTACCTTTAAACTCTAAGTCTGACCTTGACCTTTGAGGTAGGGATGTGGGTCTTGCACGCGACACATTGTCTTGATGTGCTGAACATTTGTGCCAAGTTATTTCAAAATCCTTCAAAGCATGACAAAGTTACAGCCCGGACACGAAAAAATGTAAGGACAGACGCACGCACGATGGGTACCTTGGGTGGTAGGAGGTGTGGCCTAAGACAATAGAAATCTATTGTCTTCATTCCGTCTTTTGTCCCTTAAGTGGTCATTCTTTTGTTACTTAAGTGGTCACTCTATTGTTCGAGAACAATGGAAAAACCACCTAATAACACCTTTGTATGGGTGTCCGCACGGACGGACGGACGTTCTAACATATGGATACTTATGTGGCTACTCTATTGTTCTTTTAGCCACGTAAGAGAAACAAGAGGGCCAAGATGGCCCTATATCGCTCACCTTGGTACAAGTCCACTTGCCTGGTGGAAGATCACTAGATAATGTTATATACCAAATAAGTTTTCCTATATACACCTTTGTAAAACAAATGATACCCCCCCCCCCCACGGTCAATTTTGACCCCAGGGGCATAATTTGAACAAACTTTGAAGAGGTCTACTAGGCAATGCTACATGCCAAATATCTTAGCTCTAGGCCTTGTGGTTTCAGAGAAACAGATTTTTAAAGTTTTCCCTTTATAAGCCTATGTAAAACTAAGTGACCCCCGGTGCGGGGTCAATTTTGACCCGGGGGTCATAATTTGAACAATATTGGTAAAGGTCCACTAGCCAATGCTACATGCCAAATATCTAAGCTCTAGACCTTGTGGTTTCAAAGAAGAAGATTTTTAAAGTTTTTACTATATAAGCCTATGTAAAACTAAGTGACCCCCGTGCGGGGTCAATTTTGATCCAAGGGTCATAATTTGAACAATCTTGGTAGAGGTCCACTAGCCAATGCTACATGCCAAATATCTAAGCTCTAGGGCGTGTGGTTTCAGAGAAGAAGATTTCTAAAGTTTTTCCTACATAAGCCTATGTAAAACTAAGTGACCCCCCATGCGGGGTCAATTTTGATCCGGGGGTCATAATTTGAACAATCTTGGTAGAGGTCCACTAGCCAATGCTACGTGCCAAATATCTAAGTTCTAGGCCTTGTGGTTTCAGAGAAGAAGATTTTTAAAGTTTTTCCTATATATTCCTATGCAAAACTAAGTGACCCCCGGTGCGGGGTCAATTTTGACCCGGGGGTCATAATTTGAACAATCTTGGTAGAGGTCCACTAGCCAATGCTACATGCCAAATATCTAAGTTCTAGGTCTTGTGGTTTCGGAGAAGAAGATTTTTAAAGTTTTTCCTATATATTCCTATGCAAAACAAAGTGACCCCCGGTGCGGGGTCAATTTTGACCCGGGGGTCATAATTTGAACAATCTTGGTAGAGGTCTACTAGACAATGCTACATGCCAAATATCTTAGCTCTAGGCCTTGTGGTGTCAGAGAAGAAGATTTTTAAAGTTTTTCCTATATATGCCTATGCAAAACTAAGTGACCCCCGGTGCGGGGTCAATTTTGACCCGGGGGTGATAATTTGAACAATCTTGGTAGAGGTCCATTAGACAATGCTATATGCCAAATATCTAAGCTCTAGGCCTTGTGGTTTCAGAGATTTTCAAAGTTTTTCCTATTTGTTGCCATAGCAACCAGAGTTCTGCATGGAATGGAATTCTTTGAACAATTTTGGTAGAGCTTCATGCAAGGAACATCCCTGCATAGTTTTATCAACATTGGCCTAGAGGTTTCAGAGGAGATGTCATTTGAATCAAAATGTTGACGGACAACGGACGAAGGACGACGGACAATCATCGATCAGAAAAGCTCACCCTGGCGTAGCCAGGTGAGCTAAAAAATAGCCGCGTAAGTGCTTACGGAATGAATGACATCAGAGTATTTATTGTTACCTATTGTTTCTGTAGCCACCTGAGTATCCAAATGTATGCTCGGACAGACAGACGGACTGACAGTGTGATTTTAGTTTGCCCACCTTTGGGGGCATAAAAAAAGCAAAAGGGCCACAACTCAAGGAAAAATTATCGAAGCGCAACATGCCAATGATATGCACAAATAAGCTTGGTATAGATCACTCTTTGAAGTTTCATTAATTTCTGGCCTATGGTTGCTGAGAAATAGTGTGGACAATATTTGCTGAAAAATCAAAGAACCATGGTCTTGGATGGACTAGGTGACTCCAGTATACCCACCCTTAAACTTCGTTTATGGGGGTATAATTAGCAATTAGACTAATGTTTTGGTCAATATATCATTTAGCGGATCTGTGAACAAGAGCTGTCAGTAGGACAGCGCGCTCGACTTTTTTAGTGCTTGCCAATAAAACAAAACTTTGACAGTTAAGGGCACACAAGACTTTAACTACTTTAACTAAGAATTTCTAAGTACAAATCAAGAAACATTTTCAAAGAGTTATCTTCTCTTGCTTACCGATAGGTCTCATGATGGTTCATAAGTACTCCAACTTTCAAAGTAATATCTCAAATGGTTAAGTCAACAAGTGGACAAGAATGAAAATTTTAACCGAGTTTCTAAGTCAAAAAGGGCCATAATTCATATAAAATCCTCGACAGAATTACCTTCTCCTGCCCTTGTTTTGGGATCATGATTGTAAACAAGTATTCCAACTTTCAAAGTAATATCTCGAACAGTTTAGTCAAAAAGTGGACTGGTACGAAAAACTTAACCAAGATTCTAAGTCGATAAAGGGCCTTAATTTTTAAAACAAATCCCTGACAGAGTTACCTTCTCTTGCCTACAGATGGGGGGTAATGATGTAAACAAGCATTCAAAGTTTCAAAGCAATATCTCAAAGGGTTAAGACAATAAGTGGATTTTACCTATATTCAATGTATTTTCTAAGTAAAAAAAGGGGCATAATTCTGTCAAAAATCTTGACAGAGTTATGTACTCTCGTCTGTTGATGAAGGTCATTATGGTAAACAAGTATGGTTAGTTTCAAAGCAATACCTCCAATGGTTTTGAAATAAAGTGAGGTGGTACGAAAAACTTAACCAAGCTCAATACACTTTCTAAGTCAAAAAAGGGCCATAATTCTGTCAAAAACCTTGACAGAGTTATGTACTCTTGTCTGTAGATGGAGGTTATGATGGTGAACAAATATGGTTAGTTTCAAAGCCATACCTCTAATACTTTTGAAATAAAGTGGGGTGGTACGAAAAACTTAACCAAGGTGTGATGCCAACGCCGACGCCGGGGCGAGTAGGATAGCTCCCCTTTTCATAGAAAAGTCGAGCTAAAAAAATGATACAGACCTCGGACTTCATCCTCTGTCAATATCACTTATTAACTGGTCCGCAAAACTATTGACAGAAACATTAGTTCATAAACATGTAGCATCGCTAATCATTCATTGACAGTTGAATTACAATTTTGGGTGGATAGCAATTTATTATAGAAGATTGCTATATTGGCATTTTATACACAAAAAAGGACATTTTTTTTATAATTATGTTTTCTTGGAAAATGCATTTATTTCTTACTTTACGTACATTTAGCCAATTTTAAAGTCTGTGATAAAATAATCTGCTAGTTGTATGGTATGCCCTTAAACCTCTGTTGTTATAAACTACATGTATTTAACCAACACAAGTGATGTATATTTGTTACAAGTAAGCCAATTTTTGCACAACACCACACAATGATAATATG
>JAFMSR010002424.1:0-24694 GCA_022818135.1 Saxidomus purpurata
GTTAATGGTATAATAAATTATATTCGGGGAACGTGGTTATTCAGCTTTGATCTTTGATCTTTAGGTATTTTAACTTTTAAAAAGTACAGAATCCAAGTGTTTATTCAAATGTAAATATGTTTTAGTGTGCTTAACCATTGTTTACCATATCATTCTGTACTGATGTACTATGATGATCTTAATAAGTGATCATATATCTTGTTTAAATTGTATTGAACTCATTTTACATTTTACTATATTTTCAGATTATTGTCCAATGAACTAATGGCAGAGTTATACTTGAACAGCATTATACAGAAGCTCCCCTTCGCATCAATCTCTGCATATGGACATGAAATCGGTAAAAATACATTTTGATACATTGATTATGTTGCGCACAATCTCTGTCGCAAGAAACTGAAACATTTCATGCATTGAAAAGTTGTTGCTAGTGAGTAATCATAAATAACTTACCAATCAATTGTTGTATTAATAATAACTTTCCTTTGGGTATAACTTTCAGTCAATAGATTCATTCGATTCAGTGACAAATAACAACCTGAGAGGAATTAAATGATGTTCAAGTATTTATTAACTTTTTAAAAAAATTTATTACTTTTGTTTTTAGGGTTAACATGTGTTATCAGATATGTTTCTAATCACCTTTTGTTTTTATTTTAGCCTGTGCAATGAAGACAACAGTAAAGGAAAGGCTGACAGAACATGACATAACGTCTTCAATCCAAATTTGTTTGAAATATGCACCAGATCGGAGAGATGGTGGTTGGCGAAAAAAATCAAACTGAAGAAAACATATGATTTTGAAAAGAAATAAAACTGACTGTTGTAATGTGTAATTCTATAAGATCTCTTCTGTGATTGAGAACGGTTTTGATTTCAGCAATACTTTTTTGTTACAGTGACTTTATGTTGTTTGATATGTGATATAGACCTACTAGCTAACATTTAATCTATTGCTTGCTTGAGAACATGCTTTAAGTTGCTTGTACTTTAAAATACCGTCATTCAATTGCTTATACTGTGACTGACTTGAAAGATGATTTAAATATACTTAAAACTACATGTACCTACATTTCTTACTATTTGTAAATTTGAATTAATAATTTTAGAAAAACATTTTACTTTATTTTGAAGTGTTTTTGTTGTTTCTTTTTACCAAAAGGTTTATTTGTTTTGATATGCATGGTTTTGATTATGTCGCAGCCTAATAATATTTATGACTATGACTAATAAAATATATTTAGTACTGAACTGACACTTTCGTTGTTCATTTTAATCCGAGATTAATAAACAAACGTATCGTCTATTTTTGGGCTGTGGTTCAAGTCTGCAATAGGGGGAAATTGTTTATTAAGGATATTGGATGCCTGGCAAACTTGTTACTTTGATTTGGAAGTTGTTGAATTTGAACTAGGAATAGTTTGATTCAGTTCATGATAACGTTGGATTCAAGTTGGAAAATGGTTGGATTCAGGTCGTAATACAGTTGGGTTTAAGTTGGAAAATGGTTGGATTCAGGTCGTGATACAGTTGGGTTTAGGTTGGAAAATGGCTGGATTCAGGTCGTAATGCGGTTGGAATCATGTTGGAAAATGGTTGGATTTACGTTGGGAAATGGTCAGACCTCGACGTTGTATCGACGTCAGAATCCGACTTCTAAAAAACTTTCAAATCCACCAAAATCCGACGTTGATCCAACATCGGAGTCCAACGTCTATACAACGTCATTTGTTTGCTGGGTTGAGTTTGCTGATCTAGGAATAGAATTCTGAAAGGATAATGATAGAACTATGTTATATTCACTCTAAAACAGTGTAGACATATATCTTTATTTCGTATTCAAGTCGTTTCTTCATTAGAGTTGTCAGAAAGCCTTTCTTATTTTTGAATACCATTGAAAAAATACTGCACTGTATTTATAATATGTAGGTCTACATAGCTTCTATCAATTTTAAAAGCAAAGTTAGGAGTGATTTTGGTACAACTACATTTACCTGACCGTTTATTTACTGAAGCCAACCTATGCGCATAGAATGTTAATATTTTTGCAATGAAACTATATATGAATAAAACCATATTTAACAACTTTCCGATCTAATCATATTTGATGAAAATGTTTAAATGTTATCATTCGTATATGTGTTGCACAGTCATGTACGAAAAATATTCAACCCACGATCGACGTAGTTTGCTTCTTCACGAAAAAAGTATTAACATATTTTTTTAATGTACTTACCCGAAGTGTTGTCAGAATTATTATTTTGCTTAGTATTAGCACGGGAGTATACACTGTGTGTTTAGTTCCATGGTATTATCATTGAAAAACATATAGCGCTATGTTATATCATTTACTTTTCCTTCGAATGGCAACGCATGGAAGAACGTTTCTAATACAAATAACGGTAAATTTCTTTAAATGGTGCGTATGAAACATAGATTATTGAAATTCATGTACTAAGCATCACTAAAACTACGTTTTATATCTTGAACAGTTGTCATCCAATCACCGGGTGCCAAGTTGATGGAATTCGCAGTGAGACGTCAAAGCAGTACGTACGATGGTTCTTTTGATTACCTCGGGAAGTCCGCCATTTCATCTGACTTTGTTGGGATATAGATGAGCCGGGTTTTTGGCCTGGGGACTGAAAGTCCCGAAGGCCTAAGTTAGTATACCACATTTCAAACCCTGCAAGAATTTTAGCCGTGCTATGTGCGAATAACAACTGTAAACATGCTCTATGCGAAAGTAGTGCAAGACAGACCAGATCAATCTTCTGTTTGAATGCTGCATATGATAAGAACATGTTACAAATAAAAATAGTACATAAATCTTCAAACGACTGCAGGAAGGTATATAGCTTACGGGCTGCATTACACATTTTTTTCTGTTTTAGAAATTAATGCGCTGTTAGCTGATTACGGAAGATAATCATATGCATATCACGGAAAAGTACGGATATTTACGGAAATTTACGAAAACGTACGAAGCTCGATATAAGAGTTTGTAGTTTGATTTTCAAATTTCCGATGTTATTTCATTGACAACTTTGTTATTTACGAACGATTACATATATATTTACCTAAAAATAAATGTCTCTAAAAAAAGATATAATTTACGTACATTCCCGAGAAGGAACTAACGTGAATCTCCCTGAAGTTGGCGGCCTAGCGGCCTGGCGGCCTAGCGGCCTGAAGTTGGCGGCCTAGCGGCCTGGCGGCCTAGCGGCCTGAAGTTGGCGGCCTAGCGGCCTGGCGGCCTGGCGGCCTGAAGTTGGCGGCCTAGCGGCCTAGCGGCCTGAAATTGACGGCTTATGTATTTTTTACAAAAATCACTTACAAATTATGCCATAAACCAATATAAAATATGAAAACTCAAATTAAGGCTCAACTGTACACAAAAAATCATTGAAAATGTTACGCCTTGAATAAACAATCGAAGAAAAAAAGTCACTTAAAGCTCAACAGAATACACACAAAAAGTTAACCAAGTCGGTGGATTGAGAATTTTAACAAAAATTAACTTAGAAATATCGCCTTAAAAACAAAAAAACTCACATTTAATTTCAACTGAACACACTGAAAAAAGCTGAAGTTGGCGGCCTGGCGGCCTAGCGGCCTGAAGTTGGCGGCCTAGCGGCCTGGCGGCCTGGCGGCCTAGCGGCCTGAAATTGACGGCTTATGTATTTTTAACAAAAATCACTTACAAATTATGCTGTAAACCAATATAAAATATGAAAACTCAAATTAAGGCTCAACTGTACACAAAAAGTCATTGAAAATGTTACGCCTTGAATAAACAATCGAAGAAAAAAAGTCACTTAAAGCTCAACAGAATACACACAAAAAATTAACCAAGTCGGTGGATTGGGAATTTTAACAAAAATTAACTTAGAAATATCGCCTTAAAAACAAAAAAAACTCACATTTAATTTCAACGGAACACACTGAAAAAAACTGAAGTTGGCGGCCTGGCGGCCTAGCGGCCTGAAGTTGGCGGCCTAGCGGCCTGGCGGCCTAGCGGCCTGAAATTGACGGCTTATGTATTTTTAACAAAAATCACTTACAAATTATGCCATAAACCAATATAAAATATGAAAACTCAAATTAAAGCTCAACTGTACACAAAAGTCATTGAAAATGTTACGCCTTGAATAAACAATCGAAGAAAAAAAGTCACTTAAAGCTCAACAGAATACACACAAAAAGTTAACCAAGTCGTGGATTGAGAATTTTAACAAAAATTAACTTAGAAATATCGCCTTAAAAACAAAAAAACTCACATTTAATTTCAACTGAACACACTGAAAAAAACTGAAGTTGGCGGCCTGGCGGCCTAGCGGCCTGAAGTTGGCGGCCTAGCGGCCTGGCGGCCTAGCGGCCTGAAGTTGGCGGCCTAGCGGCCTGGCGGCCTAGCGGCCTGAAGTTGGCGGCCTAGCGGCCTGGCGGCCTGAAATTGACGGCTTATGTATTTTTAACAAAAATCACTTACAAATTATGCCATAAACTAATATAAAATATGAAAACTCAAATTAAAGCTCAACTGTACACAAAAAGTCATTGAAAATGTTACGCCTTGAATAAACAATCGAAGAAAAAAAGTCACTTAAAGCTCAACAGAATACACACAAAAAATTAACCAAGTCGGTGGATTGGGAATTTTAACAAAAATTAACTTAGAAATATCGCCTTAAAAACAAAAAAAAACTCACATTTAATTTCAACTGAACACACTGAAAAAAACTGAAGTTGGCGGCCTGGCGGCCTAGCGGCCTGAAGTTGGCGGCCTAGCGGCCTGGCGGCCTAGCGGCCTGAAATTGACGGCTTATGTATTTTTAACAAAAATCACTTACAAATTATGCTGTAAACCAATATAAAATATAAAAACTCAAATTAAAGCTCAACTGTACACAAAAGTCATTGAAAATGTTACGCCTTGAATAAACAATCGAAGAAAAAAAGTCACTTAAAGCTCAACAGAATACACACAAAAAATTAACCAAGTCGGTGGATTGGGAATTTTAACAGAATTAACTTAGAAATATCGCCTTAAAAACAAAAAAACTCACATTTAATTTCAACTGAACACACTGAAAAAAACTGAAGTTG
The DNA here is from genome assembly GCA_022818135.1 of Saxidomus purpurata. Taxonomy (NCBI): domain Eukaryota; kingdom Metazoa; phylum Mollusca; class Bivalvia; order Venerida; family Veneridae; genus Saxidomus; species Saxidomus purpurata. Next base: position 5,107 of record JAFMSR010002424.1, read on the forward strand.
GCGGCCTGGCGGCCTAGCGGCCTGAAGTTGGCGGCCTAGCGGCCTGGCGGCCTAGCGGCCTGAAATTGATCGCCTATGTTTTTTTAACAAAAATCACTTACATATTATGCCTTAAACAAATATATAATATAAAAACTCAAATTAAAGCTCAACTGTACACAAAAAGTCACTTAAAAGATTACGCCTTGAATAAACAATCGAAACAAAAAACTCACTTCAAGCTCAACAGAACACACACACACACAAACAAAGTCGGTGTACTGCGAATTTTAACAACAATAAACTTAGAAATAACGCCTTTAAACAAAAACACCAGCGGCCTGAAATTGGCGGCCTAGCGGCCTGAAATTGACCGCCTATGTATTTTTAAAAATGACTTAAAAATCACGCTTGTCTCAATAAATAAAATAAAATTAAACTCACAGTCACGCTTAATAGCAGACACATGAAATTTTGATAAGCCCGTTGCACAACACTGATTTATACAACACAGACATATCTTTCAGCATTATGATGACGATTGGGCGTAAAAAAAGAATATGTTTGTTTCAGTTTTCCCGACCTACTTTATATTTTTGCCCCGACCCTAGAATATTTTTTTGCGAGTTATTAGTTTTTAGCATGAATTCATCAAAATTTATGTTGATTTTTGTTTTTTTGAGAATAAAAAATATTTAAAAAAAAAACATTGCCTTCCTACCTACCCTATGTTTGGGGCATGATACCTGAAACAAACATATTTCTTTAGGCCTTACTATAATCGATATATTTTTCACGGTTATGTTATATCCAAACCTTTTGATATGGTGATTTTTCATTTATGTACCCATACATTCGTCAGTAATTACTATTAAGAGGGATATAGAAGAGATTTAGTTATATTATATATACTAGCAACCACGTAGATGAATATTTGTAGAATCAGATACAGCTTTTCCGAATAATGCGTTTTTTTTTTTAAATTTTGATAAGATTTAACAACACAGGATCGAGCTTAACAGATACTGCCAGTGATACAGCATCCTTATAGCAACAAATGGTTATCATTCCTGGATATAAATGACATGTTTACTACTGAGGCTATACATTAGGTAGTTAGTAGAATTATTGTCATTAGTACCTTTTATGAGGCTCCCTGATTGGAGCTATCCCTTTTATTTGTCCCGTAGTTGACGTGAAAGGGTGACGTGAAAGGGTGCATCCAGTACCAGCCTTTCAAAAATGTTATAAAATGATTGATATGAGAAAATTTAGTACTGTGTTACCTTTATATGTTTACAATATACAGAGACTTAAAAAATCAGTATGTCTGAAAGTTGTTGTCTCAATTACATGCTGATGTCGTCACAGAGTCCTGTTATGAAAATTCGTGAAGCATGATTTGTTTCTCAACTACTTGTAATAAAATAGTCTTTCAAATAGTGACACCGTCGTGATCGTAGCATTTTTGGTAAAGTATTTCTTCAAAATATTACGATAACATCGGTTTATATAGGCCTGGATCCATCTAACGAGAAAACATTTAATCGGAACATACTTCGGTCGATAACTCTCTATTATTGCATAATAAGTTGGTTGTGCAGCTGGCCTGAATCGTAATAAACGATTTGAACTTTTGAACTACTGCTGTCTAACCAAAGAAAGCAAGGAATACTTTAAAATGCCACATTGGTCAGTTATTATTTCGCATTATTAAGTAGTTGTTGACCAAGGGCTAATACGCCCATGGTCAAGCGTTGATAACGAGCGCTTGCGACGCCGCATTTTTGTTTTATTTCAAGACAAAGTGGACTCCGGCACTAGACTGTGTTAAAGAAGAACATTCTTGGTCTGGAAACTTGGATGCTAAATTGGTGAGTTGACAACTGTTTTTTTTATACCAAACCAATAAGCTAGTGATGCTTTACAGATAATATGCGATGTAATTTAATAATAAAATGAAGGTTACATACACCGTCCGTTCAAGTTCATCCGTTCCTGTCTGAGGTGTGTCCGTCTGCAATACTTAATTGTGCAAAACGGAAAAAATAAAAATAAAAATATTGCATGGGGAAATGTTGCGTCCGTTGATGCTACAAGTAGTAACGTCGTAACTGTTTCCCCATAACACTTTCGTTGCACTATATTTGAAAATTTTAGTAATATTTTTCAAAATTATAAATTGTATTGACTAATTGCGCAGGAATCTCTGAGCTTGCATAATTTTTTCAATACCATGGTAAATGTATTGTCATTTTTTTTCTATGTTTCGCAGGTCGCAGTTCGCAGAATTGAGAATTGTTAACTTCAGCCAAGTTCCCTGTTCTAAGTTAACGATTCCACTTTATCCCAACTTATGGTTCGAATTGCTGATTGCTAACCATGGTTAATCAGTTCATTTTTAGAATAGCGACATTTCGTGATTCGAATCGCGAACTGCGAACTGCAAACCAAGTTAACCGATATGAATTGTATGTTACATCCACATTTTTTTATATAAGTTGATTTTCTTAGTGTAAGAGCTGTTTCGGCCCACAACACTCTTTCGTTCATTAAGACTGAATTCAAAACTGTCAAATACAATAGAGCTGTATTTTCAATTTCAGAAGACTTATTGCATGATATTAATATTGCCATATAAGGAGCGACAGTGATACTTCTTTAAATGTATCACGAAAATTCAAATAGCTCACAGTTATGGTTCGACTTCTGGCAAAAACGTGCTTGCAAATATTGAAAAGCCCACACATTCCTTGATATCTGTGTTGTAAACGTCATGACAAGGAAATTGATATATATATCAGATGTGAAGTGAAAAGCTGTGGTGTAGAGGTTAAGGTGTCTGCCGCTCATCCCGGAGGCTGCAGGTTTGAACCGCACTGGGGTCACGACCGGTCTTCATATGACACCAGTACTGTTCTTTTTCCAGGAAGTGGACTCGAGAGAGACTCGATAAGCTTAGAGCTTTGTAGGACCACATTCGTAACAGATCGCATTTGTAACATATTTCGTACGTATGCGATCGCATTCGTCGCAGGTAAAATGTGTTACGAATGTGTTTGTCCAACATGGGGGTTGATATGAGAAGCACTTATGTTTAATGTTGATGTTTATAATGCAAATGTTTAATCAGTTGGTTTTCATCGCAACATCATTAAATAACTGCAATAAGCAACATCACAAGTTAGCGACGTCATAAAATTATTTGAGCCGCATCATAAGAAACTTGGCTTTCGGTAATCTCCGAGGCTTTGTGACAAGTCTTGGCTACGATCGGCCTGCGCATCCGCACAGTCTGATCAGGTCCCACACCGTTCGCTGTTGTTTCAAAGTATGAAATTATCTGACCCTTATTCAGATGCATAAATGCACTGGTCAGCCTAGATATACACTTTCCGGAAATTCACGAAAATGTCCAATGCCAATTTTCCCGTGACGGGGCTCAATTTTTATTATCATTTCGGCATTCGCTGCCACTACCCCTGTAATATGATTACAACCTCATCTACTTGTACTGCTACCTCGACTAGGTGAAATGAAGATCAACATGCTTAGGTCACTGATTCAAACCCGGTGGAGACATACATTTGTAGCTATCTTTCGTCATCCAGAGATGTTTTAAGTGACAAACAGGAAGTTCCCATGTCCTGGAACATATTATATGCAACTTGTCACTGACGGATTCGTTAGCCTTAAGTCTAGGAGGGGTCGGCCATGTGCTTCGATCTTATGTCTATCAAATTTAAACAAAATATACCTTTTTTATTAATAACCCTCACCCCACTGAGCCCGTCGGTGAGACAATATGCCTTCTCTTAATATAATCCCGCCGTGAAATAGCGGAGTTTGTGTGGTCGTGCAGTTATCTATAGAAATGTTAACATTACAGACGACGTACAAAGGTTGATCCCAATAGCTTACTTTGTCACTTCGTATAAGAGAGCTAAACATTTTACAAATGGGATTCTGATGTAAAAATGCCCTTTTTTGTTCATTTTACCGATTGAAAGTGAGCTGTGACAAATGTGATCAGATGTCACATCAAAAGTCGGCATCGTTAACATTCGTCTCAAGAATTGTCACATGTGTGCTTGATTTCTGTTACATATGCGATCTCATGTGATACACTTGTTACATATGCGATCTCATTTGATACACCTGTTACAAATGCGATCTGTTACGAATGTGGTCCTACAATCTTGTCATAGAAAAAGCACAAGATTCGATACTATTGTTGAAATGTTTACTGCATTGAATAGTTCAGGCTGCTTGTAAAAGATAATTAATTTGAAACACAAAAGAACTTGTTCAACTTTATCACCCCATCATGACCCCAATCTCAAATATTTCCAGAAAACGACAATAGCTTCCTACTTTGAACAATTGTCATTTTAATACTTTTTTGGTTCTTGCTTTCTATTGAATAACTAATTTTGAAGTGACTTCTTTAAGGTTACGATTCGCAGATTGAAACACGTGTTATGGCCTGAAAGTAAAATGACAACCTTGAACCTTTGAATGATATATCTTGAAAAATGATATTGAAATATATGTTTTGTTTTTAAATCTTTCAGAGATCCGCTTATGTGCTTTTTTATGGGAAAATGACTATGGCTGACGTAAATGCACTGATCGAAAAATGTCCGTATGCGGAAATAGCCACGTGTGGAGAAATACTCCTATCCGGCCTTGATGTGTCAACACTGAATCCAAATACTTGGCTGAATGATCAGGTATGAATACATTAAATTGACGGTTAATATTCTTCTAGCAGAAAGTTTAATGAAACACTTTCACTGATACACACTTTATGCATACATACTATAGTACCCTATCAGTTCGTTCCTTGAAATGAAAGTTTATGTTATATTTTTGCTCACCTGACAGAAAGTGCAAGGGTGATCTATTATGATCACTCACCGTCCGGGTTCCACGTACGTAGTCATCGGTCGTCCGTCCGTCCGCCATTTTATGAGAACGATATCTCCTTTTAAATGACTGGACCAATGTTGTTGAAACTATGCAGGGATGATCCTTGCATGGATCTTTTTCAAAGTTGTTCAAATAATATTATATTATGCAGAACTCTAGTTGGTATGGCAACACATAGGAAAACTTTAAAAAAAAATCTTCTTCTATGAAGCCACAAGGCTTAGAGCTTAGATGTTTATCATGTGGCATTTTCTAGCGGACCTCTACTTATATTTTTCAAATTAGGACCCCCGGATCAAAAGTTAATACCCTCCGAGGGTTCAGAAAATAGGGTTTTACGAATGATTTGTTTTATTTTCTAAGAAGATCAGTCTTAACAGGCGTATTATGAACAGTGTATGGTTCAATTACTACACACATGTGAGGTTACGGTTACTTGAAATGAAAAAAATGTCAAGTTTACTACATAATTCAGAATCATTTCATAACTGGAAACATTGCATTGTTTCTATTTTTACAGGTGATAAACGGATACATGTCCCTCATTGCTACCAATTACAGAGATGTAGCAGCACTAGATGTATTCTTTTTCCAGTGCTTGGTGTCTGGGAAATCCCCGGAGAAATTTGTGAACGGAGACTTGTTTAACAAGGGAACCATTTTAGTCCCTGTTATATATAGGAAACACTGGACGCTTTTGGTAAGATGATTTTAATTAAAATCATAATGTATTACACATTTTCAACATGCATTATATTGTGAAAGCTATTAGACATGTTGGTGATAATAAATATTTTCATAGTTATACTCGTCATATTGGTTAAGTTTCTTTTGTATTTAGACAGAGAAACTTAAGTACACAGCAATCTACATGAATTGTATATGATCAAGAGGTCATGACAAATATATCCAAACTTAAGGATATGGACTCGTTATTTAATAGCGTTTTCCAGGGTTATATTGGTTCGGTATTAAATATATTACATTTATCAAACTCACAATAATTGCCTAAAGTACAATAAAAGACAAAGAACGGTTTACACACTCAATGCCTTTTGTCAAGTTGAGAAACACATAGCTCCAATGAATGTAGAGTTACGAAATGAAAACATGCTTTCTTCAGGTCATACACGAGCCTGAAGCTACAATACATGTATACAACTCAATGACCAGTGGAGGTCGACATCCAGCTGAAATGCTGAGGTAATTTTGTTCTTATAAATCGTGTTTAAAGCAAATAACACCTCCAAACACAAGTTGATAGAAAATATGACGTATTCTCGTAGAATTGCTCTGAGACCGTATCTAAGAATTTATGAAAGATCTTAAAAAAGCTGTTAACACTTACAAAAATGTTTATAACCATATATCAGAGTTTCGTGGTAAGAAAAATATATTGCAACAAATCAGAAAAATGTTATACATTTCTATTTTAAAAGATCTGTTCCTCAAAATACCATTGACAATTTTTAATTTCTTTCTTACCATAAAGTTAACTATGCTTATAAGTTATTTGAATTGTTTAGAGCGTTGGAACACATTTCTATTTGTACATACCTGGAAAATAATTAAGGTATCTTGAAAGATACAACCTAGTCACTCTCTTACATTTGTACGCCATCTAAAGCTATATTTTAGCTACAAGAATGCTCGGGATGTGGATGACCTTGATTGTTAACTGAAAAAATTAATCGGTGCAAAGGAAGAGGGCAATATTGACCTATGACACCAGAACTTTAAAATTATCTTCCGCTGACTTGCATGGTTTCTTTGAAGAACTGTAACCTTGCATATTTGTTTCATTCCACTTATATGTGTACACATTTGGCATAACTGCATAAGGGTTCATGACATGGTATATAGTTCTATTAAAGGATGTCGTGTTAAGCATAAGGCAATTTTATATGAAATAGTTTTACATTTACCTTCAAATCATATTGTATTGTCATTTTAATTTACAGACGATACATGAATAGCAGAGGTGACGCCAGTTACGTAGTGAGAACTGTAGAGGTGCTGTATGTTTAAACTCAGTTGTAGTATATACTGTATTTTAATGTCTGATTTATTTAGCATGTCTACGAGTAATTAAATGATATTATACCAAGATTAATTTCTGGATTTAAAGAAACGTAGTACGTAATTTAGGACCAAAATAGTTTTTTCAATGACATGCGCATCATGACATTAAAAAGGTAACCATAATTACATTCAGATCTTAGTTTATTTCTTTTGTTGTAAACCAGTTTTACTTGATAATTTGATTTGTACATTTTAAAGAAATAAGATAATTAAGTTGTTTCTTACCTAATGCTTATATTAGCAAGGTTGAAAACCAGTTATTCGATTATGTTAATGAATATTCAATTAAAAGCAAAGTATGGATACTACATTGTGAATAATTCCATATTTATAATAATTTTCAAATTTTGTAGGACCTACCTCAACAGACAAACAATGAAGACTGTGGTGTTTTTGTTTGCCAATATGCACTCTGTGTTGCGGCTGGAAAAAGTGGAAAGGGCATAAACTTTGCTCCGGTGTGTATAGTTAAAGTCACAGAGACTGTGCATTTAACAACTTTTTATGAGTTCATGAATTTAAAGATTTTGGCATTCGATAGTTAAAAAACGGTCTAATATAAGAACTGTAAAGTTTGGTGACACGGATGCTTATCGTTCACTATTATAGGTAATCAACATCATGATCTGTAATCTGTTAAAATCAATTCGGTGAATTTTGATGGGATGTTGATAAGGACCATTACCAAATTTATACTTCTTTATTGTACGGGCTTTTGTTTGCGTTTTAGGAAGAATCAGTATCGATGTGAACCTGAAAACTGACAACTGCCATGTACATGTATTGCTATTTTCAATATCCTTAAAGTTTGTTTGCAGTTCTCATGTCTCGATTAGAATTGAGAATTGGGAACTGCTTACCAGTTCCATTCTCCAACTTTTGGTTCGAATCGCTGATTGCAAACCAGTCATCCGTTTTCTTTAAGAAGCGACATTTCGCGATTTGAATTGTAAACTACAACTGCGACCAAAAGACAAATTGTCAGTTCGCAGTTCGCGGTTCGAGTTGTGAATTGCAATATGCTATACAGTTATTAGTTTGCAATTCGATTAGAGAATCGGGAACTTCCAAATAGTTCGCGATTAACCCACTTCCCAGTTTGCGATTAAAGTTAAGACTAGCCTGTAGTTCGCAGTTCGCGGCTCGAATTGTGAATTGCAAACATCAGACAAGTTTACTGTTGTCAGTTCGCGATTCGACTAGTTACCAGCTGTTGTTGCAACTTGCTGATTGCAAACCAGTCACCAGTTCATTATTAGAATTGCGACTTTTTACTATTCTGGATTCAAATTGGGAACTGGCAACTAGTCTGCAGTTCGCAGTTTGCGATTCGAACTCCGAAAAATGCAAACCAGTAACTAGTTTGAGATTCAATTACCGAATTGGAAACTGCAGAATTATGATAAAAAAAGAAAAAAAATCTTTAAGAAGGTTAACACATAAGGCTATGCTCAATACAAACACTTATTTACAATGTGGACTTCTAGAGAATAAACAAAAGTACAATCAGAGGCCAAGAAAATAGTATTTGAAAAAACAATATACATTTACACAAAAAGACATTCAGTTCCGAGAAACACTTGTCATATATATTTCAAGAAAAGTAAAATTATGATTATTAATCATACAAATTATATTATTCATGTGTAGGTAGCAGATATGGAATTTATATTTCTTTAAATGATAGATCATCGCTTCTGCTTTCCAAAAGGCAGTCCTTGTATGAAAGTTACCAGTTCTCAATGGTCAGTCTGAAGACAGACTTGTTGCCAGTTCGCATGTAAGTTAAAAATACTAGTTGCTAGTTCACTAATTGCGACTCGTATTACGAATTACAAACTTCAGACAAGATCCCAGTCCTAAGTTCATGATTCGACTAGTTCTCAGCCATTGGAACAAATTGTTCAGTTTGCAATAAGAATAGCGAATTGATGAGCGCATAGCATTTTACGTCCTGTTTATGATGAAATGAATAACAATGTTGTGTTTTAACTTCTGAATACACTCGACGGGTTTAGAAACGCAAAAGTAGTAATATATCTAATTAAAGAGTGTTATCGTATTTCAAATTTCATACACAACAAAAACAATGTAAAATTGAATTCTTGTTTAAAGTTTCAATAATTCATCACAAAACAATGACTTAAATAGAAATAAAAACAATACCGTCATTCAAATAAAAAATTTTAACAGTGGAAATCTTTACATTTTTAAATCGGTTAAGTGGATTCCAGTTTTGTAACAAACTAATTTATACAGTTTTCATGCATACAACTTTTTTATTTACTTTTTAGGATGATATCTCACGCATCAGAAGGAACATGATGTTCGAGGGCATTGCCTGCAGTCTTTTGTAAAGAAAAGAATAATAACTGTTAATTGAAGCCATCTTTCTTTGTCATTTCTCCTTACTTCCCGTACTCGACTTCCATGTTTGAGCCCAAAATTATGTGGTTCTATTTAGATAATTTTACTGCCAGCTGATTATATAAACATAACAAATCGACGATCAACATTGTGGATAGCTAGTTATCAATTAGACAGTCCGCTATCCATGTAACCAATACGCCACGCCTTGGCTGCTGGGCTAGTTGACTGGGTCTAGCTTGACCCAAAGCACATGAATTCCCTTTAATTTAAGGTGCGAGTTTAAGAGACATCACCGTGTTTTTATATTGTCTGTTTATGCTTAAACGGCTTTTGTTTTGTTCGATTTGTTTATTCAAGGCATAATTTTTAAGTGATTGTTTGTTAAACAATACATAAATTCGCAGTCCACCGACTTTGTTTTTCTGAGTTAAGTTAAGTGAGTTTTTTGTTTCGATTAATTATTCAAGGCGTAACTTTTTAAGTGACTTTCCATGTACAGTTGAGCTTTAATTTGATTTTTTATATTATATATTTGTTTAAGGCATAATTTGAAAGTGATTTTTGTTAAAAATTCATAGGCCGCCAATTTCAGACTGCTAGGCCGCCAGGCCGCTAGGCCGCCAACTTCAGGCCGCTAGGCCGCTGGGCCGCTAACTTCAGGCCGTCAGACCGTTATCTGCACATATCTTTTTGTGTGTTCAGCCGACACTTGATGTGAGTGTTTTTGTTTAAAGGCGTTATTTATAATTTTATTGTTGCTAAAATTCGTAGTACACCGACTTTGTTTTTTGTGTGTGTGTGTTCTGTTGAGCTTGAAGTCAGTTTTTTTATTGTTTATTCAAGGCGTAATTTTTTAAGTGACTTTTTGTGTACAGTTGAGCTTTAATTGAAGTTTTTATATTATATATTTGTTTAAGGCAGAATATGTAAGTGCTTTTTGTTAAAAAAACATAGGCGGTCAATTTCAGGCCGCTAGGCCGCCAGGTCGCCAACTTCAGGCCGCTAGGCCGCTAGGCCGCCAGCTTCAGATTTTTTTCAGTGTGTTCAGTTGAAATTAAATGTGAGTTTTTTGTTTTAAGGCGTTATTTCTAGGTTAATTTTTGTTAAAATTCCCAATCCACCGTCTTGGTTAATTTTTTGTGTGTATACTGTTGAGCTTTAAGTGACTTTTTTTCTTCGATTGTTTATTCAAGACGTAACATTTTCAATGACTTTTGTGTACAGTTGAGCTTTAATTTGAGTTTTCATATTTTATATTGGTTTATGGCATAATTTGTAAGTGATTTTTGTTAAAAATACATAAGCCGTCAATTTCAGGCCGCTAGGCCGCCAACTTCAGGCCGCTAGGCCGCCAGGCCGCCAACTTCAGTTTTTTTCAGTGTGTTCAGTTGAAATTAAATGTGAGTTTTTTTTGTTTTTAAGGCGATATTTCTAAGTTAATTTTTGTTAAAATTCCCAATCCACCGACTTGGTTAATTTTTTGTGTGTATTCTGTTGAGCTTTAAGTGACTTTTTTTCTTCGATTGTTTATTCAAGGCGTAACATTTTCAATGACTTTTGTGTACAGTTGAGCTTTAATTTGAGTTTTCATATTTTATATTAGTTTATGGCATAATTTGTAAGTGATTTTTGTTAAAAATACATAAGCCGTCAATTTCAGGCCGCTAGGCCGCCAGGCCGCTAGGCCGCCAACTTCAGGCCGCTAGGCCGCCAGGCCGCTAGGCCGCCAACTTCAGGCCGCTAGGCCGCCAGGCCGCCAACTTCAGTTTTTTTCAGTGTGTTCAGTTGAAATTAAATGTGAGTTTTTTTTGTTTTTAAGGCGATATTTCTAAGTTAATTTTTGTTAAAATTCCCAATCCACCGACTTGGTTAATTTTTTGTGTGTATTCTGTTGAGCTTTAAGTGACTTTTTTTCTTCGATTGTTTATTCAAGGCGTAACATTTTCAATGACTTTTTGTGTACAGTTGAGCTTTTATTTTGAGTTTTCATATTTTATATTGGTTTATGGCATAATTTGTAAGTGATTTTTGTAAAAAATACATAAGCCGTCAATTTCAGGCCGCTAGGCCGCCAGGCCGCTAGGCCGCCAACTTCAGGCCGCTAGGCCGCCAGGCCGCTAGGCCGCCAACTTCAGTTTTTTTCAGTGTGTTCAGTTGAAATTAAATGTGAGTTTTTTTGTTTTTAAGGCGATATTTCTAAGTTAATTTTTGTTAAAATTCCCAATCCACCGACTTGGTTAATTTTTTGTGTGTATTCTGTTGAGCTTTAAGTGACTTTTTTTCTTCGATTGTTTATTCAAGGCGTAACATTTTCAATGACTTTTTGTGTACAGTTGAGCTTTAATTTGAGTTTTCATATTTTATATTGGTTTATGGCATAATTTGTAAGTGATTTTTGTTAAAAATACATAAGCCGTCAATTTCAGGCCGCTAGGCCGCCAGGCCGCTAGGCCGCCAACTTCAGGCCGCCAGGCCGCTAGGCCGCTAGGCCGCCAACTTCAGGCCGCCAGGCCGCTAGGCCGCCAACTTCAGGCCGCTAGGCCGCCAGGCCGCCAACTTCAGTTTTTTTCAGTGTGTTCAGTTGAAATTAAATGTGAGTTTTTTTGTTTTTAAGGCGATATTTCTAAGTTAATTTTTGTTAAAATTCTCAATCCACGACTTGGTTAACTTTTTGTGTGTATTCTGTGGAGCTTTAAGTGACTTTTTTTCTTCGATTGTTTATTCAAGGCGTAACATTTTCAATGATTTTTTGTGTACAGTTGAGCCTTAATTTGAGTTTTCATATTTTATATTGGTTTATGGCATAATTTGTAAGTGATTTTTGTAAAAAATACATAAGCCGTCAATTTCAGGCCGCTAGGCCGCCAACTTCAGGCCGCCAGGCCGCTAGGCCGCCAACTTCAGGCCGCCAGGCCGCTAGGCCGCTAAGCCGCCAACTTCAGGCCGCCAGGCCGCTAGGCCGCCAACTTCAGGCCGCTAGGCCGCCAGGCCGCCAACTTCAGTTTTTTTCAGTATGTTCAGTTGAAATTAAATGTGTTTTTTTTGTTTTTAAGGCGATATTTCTAAGTTAATTTTTGTTAAAATTCCCAATCCACCGACTTGGTTAATTTTTTGTGTGTATTCTGTTGAGCTTTAAGTGACTTTTTTTCTTCGATTGTTTATTCAAGGCGTAACATTTTCAATGACTTTTGTGTACAGTTGAGCTTTAATTTGAGTTTTCATATTTTATATTGGTTTATGGCATAATTTGTAAGTGATTTTTGTTAAAAATACATAAGCCGTCAATTTCAGGCCGCTAGGCCGCCAGGCCGCTAGGCCGCCAACTTCAGGCCGCTAGGCCGCCAGGCCGCCAACTTCAGTTTTTTTCAGTGTGTTCAGTTGAAATTAAATGTGAGTTTTTTTTGTTTTTAAGGCGATATTTCTAAGTTAATTTTTGTTAAAATTCCCAATCCACCGACTTGGTTAATTTTTTGTGTGTATTCTGTTGAGCTTTAAGTGACTTTTTTTCTTCGATTGTTTATTCAAGGCGTAACATTTTCAATGACTTTTTGTGTACAGTTGAGCTTTAATTTGAGTTTTCATATTTTATATTGGTTTATGGCATAATTTGTAAGTGATTTTTGTAAAAAATACATAAGCCGTCAATTTCAGGCCGCTAGGCCGCCAGGCCGCTAGGCCGCCAACTTCAGGCCGCTAGGCCGCCAGGCCGCCAGGCCGCCAACTTCAGGCCGCTAGGCCGCCAGGCCGCCAACTTCAGTTTTTTTCAGTGTGTTCAGTTGAAATTAAATGTGAGTTTTTTTGTTTTTAAGGCGATAATTCTAAGTTAATTTTTGTTAAAATTCTCAATCCACCGACTTGGTTAACTTTTTGTGTGTATTCTGTTGAGCTTTAAGTGACTTTTTTTCTTCGATTGTTTATTCAAGGCGTAACATTTTCAATGACTTTTTGTGTACAGTTGAGCTTTAATTTGAGTTTTCATATTTTATATTGGTTTATGGCAGAATTTGTAAGTGATTTTTGTTAAAAATACATAAGCCGTCAATTTCAGGCCGCTAGGCCGCCAACTTCAGGCCGCTAGGCCGCCAGGCCGCTAGGCCGCCAGGCCGCTAGGCCGCCAACTTCAGGCCGCTAGGCCGCCAGGCCGCTAGGCCGCCAACTTCAGGCCGCTAGGCCGCCAGGCCGCTTGGCCGCCAACTTCAGGCCGCTAGGCCGCCAGGCCGCTAGGCCGCCAACTTCAGGCCGCTAGGCCGCCAGGCCGCTAGGCCGCCAACTTCAGGCCGCTAGGCCGCCAGGCCGCCAGGCCGCTAGGCTGCCAACTTCAGGCCGCTAGGCCGCCAGGCCGCTAGGCCGCCAACTTCAGTGAGATTCACCCGCCATTTATCGAGGACGCTGCATGTCGAGGCCCAGTGAACGGTTTCACCGATTACAACTACAAGGTAACCCAGAATCATTTTTGGTTTTCTCTGTTATACACATTGTACAGTACTGTATTTATATTTCATTGCTGGTATTGCTTTGTTTATTTCTGTTTCAAGGTCTTGTCATTGGTACACAATAATTTTCGATCCACATCATCAGATCATATCGCTTGAAGTTGTACAAAGCGCAGATCGAATTATTTGTACTGGCTTAAACATTTTATAATGTTGACTATGTGATTATTTTTCATTTTTCAACGTACATTTTATAATAAAACAAACTTCCCTACCATCCATATATTTGTGAATCATTCATTCTGTCATATACTGAATGTCGTCCTCTGCATATTTCGACCCGCGCTTTAGGTAAGGTTCAGCGCAAAACACGTATGTCAAAAGTTGTTTTTCGGGGAGTTAACCTATAGCCCCCAGGCCTTCAGTGGTCACAGCGCTTTGATTTTTACTTAGTATCTATCGCACCACTTTCTGCCTGACAGTGTAATTTGGCTACTGGACTGAGATTAAGAGCTTCAATGGAGATGGTAATCCATTCTGATACGTACATATCAAGAACCCAGCTAGGAAGGCTAATTGACTTCAATACCTGGTCGAACACTGAACTAACCAATAGCATTTTGAAACCCTGTAGCCAGGGAAACGAAACAAACACGGAGCTTTATGATGTCACAAATCCACCGTGAGTGCCCTTCATGACGCAGATTTAGCTAACCCCAAATGAAAGTCGCATACATGTACTACATATCCGATTTTATTTGGCGTTTCAAATCATCAGAAAAAAAAGAAAGAACTGTAACAGACAAAAAGAGACAACTTCAAACAAAACATGCGGAGTCAAATGATGGCAAAAATCTGTCAATCTTGAGCTAGATGTCAAACAACCCAAGGGAGATAATACAATACATACTGTTATCATTAAATGGATGTAGTTAATTCCCATGGATAAACATTTATTACGTAGCTAATTTCTATAATAGACCTTTAAATATATATGAATGTGCATGGAACATTTTAGGGGTCTTGAGGTTGTCTTGGGGTTAATAGACTTGCAGGTTTTGTTTCAATGCCCTTTTCAATAGGATTTCGGTTATTTTATAGGTGTATAATATTTACCTAACCCTAATCTTGAGCGGAACCATTAATACTTAGGGATCGGACGTGATTCATGTCTCTCGGGTTTTCAAACGGAGTTTTGATGTATGTTCGTTCAAAATGGCGGAATAAGACGTATTTTTGTTGTTGAGGACGAACATTTATGTAAGTAAATGCTTATTTGTCATGCGTTCGAATTTCCAACACGTCCGTTTATAACTGAGATCGACATCTGTTTTAGAGTCCTAGACTGAATAACAAAAATGTAATTGAAAGGACAGATTGGTCGGTAGTAATCATGTTTGAATTTTGTGTCGTAATTTTCCTATGTTTGTAAAGAAAAAACATTCTCCTTGGGTATATTTGAATGTGTTACATGTATAAATATTAATACATTTGTATATTTAATGTTCTGTCATGGTTTCCACGTTTTTCGAAAAGCCGCTATTGTTGCTTTTTCCACTTCGAGTAAATTTCCATGTATATCGGGCCTGTTCAAGACAATTTTGATGTATGTCCAGGTTCGTAATGCATCCGTATATTACTATAGCGATGAGTTTCATAACAACAGGCATGAAATTACTAGTTTTGAACAACAAAATCCAGCTTGAATCAATGTTTGCATAAGACACATTGATATTTTGTGTAAAGGACAGATCTAAAAACTTCTAGTGGAACTCGAACACTTGAACTTTACCTTGTCGAAAAAGACTCATCCATTAGATACGTGTTCATTTCGAATTCATTGTAAAGCAGTTTACATTTTGTATTTTTAGTAGACGAATCAATAAATTCACGATCGTCATATTGGCAGGAACAATATAAAGTCCAGAAGTGATTAGCCGACATCCTCCTTGAGTTTTATTATAATTAACCGCAAAGGTGAAACAGACACATTTTATGCGATTGCTTGCACTTATATTTGTCTCTTTTTAGATTTACCTCCACAAGTAAGAAGATGCTATGTGGGTAAAGAATTACCCTAAATATTGACTGAAATTGACACATGAGGACCATGTGGACGTTCAAATCAGACTACCTCGTTATGAAGGCACTTATAGCTATGTGTGGTTACAATTATGTTGAAAACGGATAGACAGGTGATCTTTTCCTTTGTTGTGTGATTGACATACATTTTTGTAAATTATGTTAAAGCCATAGAGTCTAGACAAATCAACCAGGTGTCAGAAGAACATACTTCTTTGCATTGATTGGCGTTCAAGCAAAAATGTTATTCAAACAGGACATTGTACAAGGCCAGTAGGCAGGAAACGGACGGAGCTGCAGTCACATATCCACCACCATATATGCAATTACACTTACTTGGAAGCATGGTGTTGGAGCATGTACCAACAGATAAGTGGCATGGGGAAGAAGCTGCAAAGTTGCTGAACCATGACATGGTTTCAGAAATTAACTTTGGGAGACCAAATGATAATGATGCTCCTCTATTGAGTTTGAAAGACGAGTTAATGCAAAACTGTGAAAAATTCCAGTATCTTGAACTTACAGACCTGAACAATATTGTAACTTATTCATGTGTGCAAGACACATTGAGGTGCAAAGGAACGATGTTGAGCAAAGTTGTAAGTGCACCAGATGTTACAATTGGAATACCAGCTGCCATTTCCCCCTGAAAGTCATGTCTTTGATCATTTAGTGAGACTGACGGAAGAAGTGGTCTGTAAATTACAAGGTTTTTTTTAATAGCAGGGAAGGTCAATTTCGACATGGGGGCTTTGATTTGGATAAACTTCGTAGAGATGATAAATGCTATTTTCCAAATATTTAAGCTCTGGGCCTAGTGGCTCTGAGACAAAAAGTTTTTTGAAGTTTTCCTATATAAGCCAATGTGAAATCAAATGACTCCAACCTTCCCAAGCAGTTTCAGTTTTGACTCGGTTGTCATGATTTGAACAATCTTAGTAGAAGTCAACTAGACAACGCTACATGCCAAATATCTAAGTTCTAGGCCTTGTGGTTTCAGTAAAAAGAAGATTTTACATGTTTTTGGCCTGGGGACTGAAAGTCCCCTAGGCCTAAGTTAGCATACCACATTTCAAACACTGCAAGAAATTTAACTGTGCTATGTGCGAATAACAACTGTAAACATGCGCTATGCGAAAGTAGTGCAAGACAGACCAGATCAATCTTCTGTTCGAATGTCGCATAATGAGAACATATTACATATAAAAAGAGTACATACAACCTCAAACGATTGCAGGAAGGTATATAGCTTACGGTCTACATTACACATTTTTTTCTGTTTTAGAAATTAATGCGCTGTTAGCTGATTACGGAAGATAATCATATGCATATCACGGAAAAGTACGGATATTTACGGAAATTTACGGAAACGTACGGAGCTCGATATAAGAGTTTGTAGTTTAATTTTCAAATTTCCGAAGTTATTTCATTGACAACTTTGTTATTTACGAACGACTACATATATAATTACCTGTAAATTTCTGTAAAAAAAAGATGTAATTTACGTACATTCCCGGGAAGGAACTCACGTGATCAAAATCACCCGCCATTTATCGAGGACGCTGCATGTCAAGGCCCAGTGAACGGTTTCACCGATTACAACTACAAGGTAACCCAGAATCATTATACCCCCGAAACGAAGTTTGGGGGGCGGATTATGGGAGTCACCCGGTGGTTGGTCGGTCGGCCGGTCGGACGGTCGGTTGGTCGGGCGGTCGGTCAGGCGGTCCGTTGCATTTTCCTTGTCCGGAGCATAACTTAAAAACCACTTGCTGGAATTCAATACAACTTCATACAATGGTCAAGTACATTGAGAGGAAGTGCAGTGCACAGGAACCATAACTCTTTCTTGACTCATTTTAGAGTTATTGCCCTTTTTACTTTTTCTTGTCCGGAGCATTACTTGAAAACTAGTGGTTGGAATTCAATACAACTTCATACAATGGTCTAGCACTATGAGAGGAAGTGCAGTGTACAAGAACCATAACTATATATATAGTAATTACAGAGTTATTGCCCTTTGTAAATTTTCCTTGTCCGGAGCATATCTTGAAAACTACTGGTTGGAATTCAATACAACTTCATACAGTGATCAAGTGCATTGAGAGGAAGTGCAGTGCACAGGAACCATAACTCTTTCTTGACTCATTACAGAGTTATTGCCCTTTGTTACTTTTCCTTGTCCGGAGCATTACTTGAAAACTACTGGTTGGAATTCAATACAACTTCATACAATGGTCTAGCACAATGAGAGGACGTGCAGTGTACAGGAACCATAACTCTATCTTGAGTATTTACTGAGTTATTGCCCATTTTTACTTTTCCTTGTCGCAGAGCATAACTTGAAAACTACTGGTTTGAATGCAATACAACTTCATACAATGGTCCAGCACAATGAGAGGAAGTGCAGTTTACAAGAACCATAACTCTATCTTGACTAATTACAGAGTTATTACCAAGAACAATATCTCTATTTTTTTTGCAAGGTATTCTGTTACTACGAACTTCCTCAGTTTATAAAGCAGTCTTTCGGGGGTATTAATCACATTTAGTGATAGCTCTAGTTTTTGGTTTTCTCTGTTATACACATTATACAGTACTGTATTTATATTTCATTGCTGGTATTGCTTTGTTTATTTCTGTTTCAAGGTCTTGTCCTTGGTACACAATAATTTTCGATCCACATCATCAGATCATATCGCTTGAAGTTGTACAAAGCGCAGATCGAATTATTTTTATTGGCTTAAACAATTTATAATTTTTTCATTTAACGTACGTTTTATAATAAAACAAACTTCCCTGCCACCCATATATTTGTGAATCATTCATTCTGTGTCATATATTGAATTTCGTCCTCTGCACATTTCGACCCGCGCTTTAGGTAAGGTTCAGCGCAAAACACGTATGTCAAAAGTTGTTTTTCGAGGAGTTAACCTATAGCCCCCAGGCCTTCAGCGCTCACAGCGCTTTGATTGTATATAAGCTTTTGTAAAAACAAGTGACCTCCCGCGGATGGGATTAATTTTGACCCGGGGTTATGGTTTGAACAATATTGATAGAGGTCCACTAGGCAATACTACATGCTAAATATGTGAGCTCTAGATATGTCTTGTGGTTTGAGAAAATAAGATTTTTATTTTTTTCCTATGTAAGCCTGAACCCTCCAGACAGGGTCGATCACAGGGGTCATAATTTAAACAATCTCGATAGAGGTCCACTAGGCAATACTACATGCTCACTATCTAAGCTCTAGAGCTTGCGGTTTCAGATAAGAAGATTTGTAAAGTTTTCCTTTCCGTTGATATGGCAACTAGAGTTCTGAATGGAATGGAATTCTTTGAGCAGTTTTAATAGAGCTTCATGCAAGGAACATCCCCTCGCAAAGTTTCATCAATATTAGTCAAGTGGTGTTAGAGGAGACGTACTTTAAAGGAAATTGGGGACGAACGGACGTACGGCGGACGGTGAGTGGTCATAATAGTTCACCCTGACACATTACTGACTATTTTAGGGCAAGTAGATCTAGATAACGTTAAAGATAAATTGTCATCAAAAATGTTGAGTCTAATTTCATTTACTCGTACTTATTTTGTTTACCTGTGCTTTTAACGATATCATGTCGTTTCGTCTGTTTATCTTATGTCAAAATATAGAACATTTCAATACAATTTTATCAAAATGTTACCAGTATAAGGTTAAATCATGGAACG
>JAFMSR010002425.1:0-24694 GCA_022818135.1 Saxidomus purpurata
TTCTAATGTACAGTTTGTCAAATACCAAATTATAATTTTCAGCTCTGTATTGTGTAACAGCATTTTCCTGAAGTTGAATTTTTCATACCAGTACTGGTTGAAGTCCTACATCCGGACACTATATAAACATATTTTACGATAACTCTGGTAATTTTTGTGTCTAGCAAACTTTTAACAGAAGTAAGTTGGGTTCTTCTCCCAAAAGAAAACTTCTAGGAAAAGATCATTTATATATTTTTGAGGCCAGGTAGTGAGGTCACCAAATTGCTTAATTATATTGCCCAACTGTACCATGTATCCGGACAGCATTTTTAAAAAGATTTTATTTTTTGTGATGTTAGCTTTTCAATTGTGTAAAATGTTTCAATCATTTGACACATAAATGAAATTTCATGAAAAAAGTTAAACTTGTGATTTTTATTTGCCGGGCCTCACAGAAATATTGCGCATGCACAGTATGCCATTTTCAATTTCCTCTCGACAATATGAACATGCTTTCAGTGACTAACAAAATAGAAATTATTATTTTCAATGCTTTCCAAATATTTTGTAAACATAACATGAGCTTAATATCAGTAATAAATGCAAGACACCTACATTTCCAGCTGTAGTGACCATTTGTTGTGTACTCTATGTCTAGAGTGGTGGAACCTTTGCAGGCGGTATCCTTATGCTGGTGGTTTCTCCAAAACATGCTATTTACAGAAAAACAGATGAAGAAATAATTTTCAAGGTATATTCAGCATTGAAAGTCGATGAAATGCTTTTACAGCAAACGTAGTGATAGCCGCGCATGCAGCTCTGTGACCCCACAGCAGCAGATACATTTGTTCTGGATCCATTTCGCTAGAAAAATTCTTAAATATAGACATCAAAATCAACCATTTAAAGTTAGCATTTTTGATAAAACTTATTCTTTTTTGTATAAAAATATATATTCTATGGAAACTGCCATTTCTTTTTAGTTAATATTTAGGCTCTAAAATCTGTTTCCCACCTGTTGATTGTCAAATATCACGTACCACCAACATTGGTTCCCTTCGTGGTTAAAGTTTTGACGTGTGTCGTGTCAATAACTCCCAGAACGACATAGTCACCTGACGACGCACATCAACATCTTGTTTCAATTTAGCAGGGATATCATTGTGTTTTCGCTGAGGCAAATCAAAATGGGTAAGATTTCCTGCTTTCTGAACAGCCGACATACAGTTAAACTTCGTTCGCTCGAACTCGAAGGGTCTTGCGATTTCGGTTTGAGGGATCAGTAGTTTGAGCGATCTCGATTTGTCAGCATGTTCAGTCACGGGGATCGTCATACATCTTTTATCGAGACCACATCGGGAGTTATTGCGCGTACAATGGTACACACATGTAAATGTGCATGTAAATTATAAACTTGTAGCTTACCCTTGATTAAAAGACAAATTAAAACTCACAATTTATTCTAAGTGTTGTAATGTAAAAGTATGAAATGTTTGTCATTCATTAAATAATGTATTCAATTTTCTGAAAAAAACCAACCTTGAAATTAAAGCCAATCTGCTACTTATATGTATATATTGCTATAAACATCGTGAGCGACTTTCAGTCTGTTTGTGCATCATAACCTTTGCAGTAATTGCAAATTTAACTAGGTGTGAATAACACACGCCAGCGCTTGTGTCTGGCAGCTGATAATCAATGCATTGTTTGCTCGATAATTGAGATTATCACCTTTTATTGTTCGAGCCAAAGGATGTACTTTACAATGAAATAGATCTGAAGGGACTGCGGTACAGGTTCAAGAGGTTTCGGTCGTGGAACAATATGATTTATGTAGAGCTTTTGCCGGGACCGCCGGTCGGGTTCCAGCGATCGGTAGTGTTCGAGTGAACGAAGTTTAACTGTACATTCAAAATACCTCGAGCATAGGTTCCCCAACTCTAAGCACCCCTTGTATGGTGCTGCTATACCGATACATACTCAAAAAATACGCACAGGAAGTCGAACCATAGCCATCCACCTTCTATTACCTATATAGATGGGTGGGGTATGGTTCGACCCCCCTGTGCCCAAACAGAGTCCATATGGACAATATCTGCAAACTAGTCACCGTTCGTATTCTGTCTCATCTATTTCTAAATTAAACAAAAAAACATGCAAATTTCACCAGCTTTTCCTTGCTTACCAGTAAATACTTTTGTTAAGATATGTGTCTAACACAACCTTCTTGTCGTTGTTGTTCATGTCGAGATCCGGCAAAATACCGCAACGAATTAATCACTGAATTTGTTGTTATAATCTACAACCCATATTGCGAACACATCTTCTTGTAATAGAAATAATGTACTGGACTGCAGTAAACAAAAACTTGAACGGGACATACAGTAGTGTCACATATATCAAAACTGAAATATCTGGGGCCGGGATACTGATAAATTAATCATTGTCCGGTAGTTTAAACATTGCCTCTAAATTGTTACTCTGCAATAATTGATCAGGAACGGTCTACGCAACGTATGAATTCCTGCTCTACTGTAGATTATTATTTTAGTATTTATATTTATAATTATTACAAAGCAGGTCAGCAATAACATCGGCACTTAAAGTACATTTCAATGTTATTCTGACAAAGATATGGTTCATTGATTAGTGAAACGACAACAGCCGTGAAAAAAAAACGGGCTGGGAATCTTCTGATTGGCTGCTGGTTTGGACACGCCTCTTTACAGGGGTACTGCTTCCATATTTGGAGTGACCCGTTTTTTAATCTTTTTTTACCGGCTGTTCTTTCAATATTTTGAAATGAACCGTGAAACCGAAGTAAAACGCGGTAAACGCGTGAAATTGACCGCGTTTACCCGGCGTTTTCAAGGCGGTAACAACCATGAGGTAAACGGAACAAAAACGTGAGCGCCACTGTATATGAAAAAGTTCAAAACTGAAAGACCCAGAGATATTGAAACATTTGAATTGTATCTGACCAGAATCTCTATGACAATAAATTGGTGGATTATGCGTATTAAAGTCTTAACAACATATGAAGGGTTGCTAGAATTTATGAATAAAAAACAGTTTCAAGAGATGTGTAATAAAGAATTGTACCAAACGTTGAGCAGTAAGAAGTTGTTAAACGCTAGAGATGTAGCTGAAAAGGCAGATTTGTTTGCTAAAACTCGAGGAGGTCTCATGATGGTCGTGAATCCAACCTATTGAGACAGAAATAGTAAGCCGTATGCTCCGCCTCCGACGCCTTCACCTAGTAGTTATTATGAAAATAGTGTGAATAGAGGTAGGGGTAGTAATTTCAACCATGGTAGAGGTTTTCAGTCCCGTGAGTACTAAAGTTTTAGAATTGTGGACAGCTAGGGCATAGTTCTTATTACTGTAAACGTGGAAAAACTAATAGGGCTAGTGCAGCAGTAGAGGAAGAACCAAAGCAGGAAGATAGTTAGAGAATAAATCGAGGCAGAGGTAGAGGTAGAGGTAGATATAGGAGTAGAGATCGAGGAAGAAATAAAGATGGAGATAAGAGTAAGTCCGATAGGTCAGAAAGTGGTAATAGCATTATAGAACTCATATGGAATATGGGATGTTAAGTGTTAATTCGTGTCCGACAGCAGCAGGAATTTGCAATGGTAAGAATACCATAGTAATGAGAGATACTGGATGCACATGTGTGCTAATGAAACGGGAGTAAGTTGACTCAAGTCAGTTCTTGGAAAAATTAAGTAGATGTAAGTACATAGATGGAAGTGAACACAGATTAGATATAGCTTTGGTTGATATAGATTGTCCTTTGTTGGGAGGTAATGTGGAAGCATTATGTGTAGAAATTCATACAAAATGATGCGAAAGTTGGTAATGTAGAGGGTGCTCTGGAACCACAGCGGTTGAAAATAGAGCACAGCCAGAAGCTAAAAATCAAACTAGGCATTGAGTACCTTCACATATTTTAGATATTTCTAGAAAGGAGATGAAAGGAAAACAGCAGAGTGACAGTTTTTGTTATAAAAATTAACAGGAAGAAGGCTGCCGATGGTATGAGTAAATAGTGTCGAGGTAATGGGGAAATGAAGTTTGAAGAAAGAAAGAAATTGTTGTTAAGACAACTTACTGCGAGAAATGGTAATGCAAGTAAACACTTAATCGTCCCTAAAGGTCTTAGGCAAATTATTTGAAGGTCTCACATGATTCTTTACTGTCAGGTCATTTGGGTTAATTTTATGTGCCAGGTGTTTTGTCAGGTGTAAGATGGTATTGTCAATCCTGTGACATATGTCAACGTACACTAGCTAAGGGCAAACTGTGTTGAAAGAGTAATAGGCAGGTAAGACACAAAATAATCAGAAGAAAACGACTTACCAGGTTGTCATGGATTTGCAAGAGAAGTAACAAGATACTTATAAGTTAGTACAACAGCAGATGGCTACGATTAGTGTTAGATATTGGAAGTATTATAATAGAAAGGCTAGGGATAGAACATTTGAAAAGAGAAGTAAGGTACTTTTTTTGTTACCTACGAAACGTAATAAGTTGTTACTGCAGTGGAAACGTCCATAATTATGTAGTTGCAGAGATTGTAAACAGATAACATTATAATATTAAGATAGATGGAAAGTTGAAAACGTTTCATGCAAACATGCTGAAACAGTATTGTGAAAGAGATAGTAGTGAGAGCAATATACCGGATAGAAGTGTGTTAAATAATGTGTATTCAGCGACTGTAGAGGAAGACTTGAGTATGTATGACAGGTTTAACCCGAGTGAGGAGAGTGGTGATGACTTGAGTAGAGATAAGAGAGATATAGAGTTTTGTCCTGTGAAAAAGAGAAGGTGAAACGTATGAAGACGTACAGATACATCCTGATTTATCAGAGGAAAGTAAGCAGGAAGTAGAAATTTGTTAGAGAAATTCTCAAAAAACCTGACAGACATTCCAGGAAATACTGATTTAGTTGAACAAAACATTCAGTTGTCAACTTCCTTTGAGAATTAAGGGTTATTATATTCCTTTTAATTCACAGCCAGTAGTGAAAGAGGAAGTAGATAAGATGCTAGAGTTGGAAGTTATAGAATCCTCAAATGCTCCATTTTCTTCTACTATTGTCCTTATTAGGAAAAAGGATGGCAATACTCGATTTTGTGTTGATTTCCGTCAATTAAACAAAGTTACGGTATTTTATGCAGAACATATGCCAAATTTAGAAGACATGTTTGCAAAACTGTCTAAAAACAGATATTTCTCCAAGTTATATATAAGTAGAGGTTACTGGCAGGATCCTTTGTCTGAGAAGGCAAAGCCAGTTACCACATTTGAAACCTCGCAAGGTCTGTTTCAATTCCAAAAAATGCCATTCGGATTAGTTAATGTCCCTGCGACATTTGCAGATTAATTATGAAGGTTGTGAAATATCTAGGACATTCTGATAGTTTTATAGATGTTATCCTGGTATATTCTATATTACGGTCAGAGCATGTTGTTGCCCTTACAGGGTTGTTAAGCCGATTAAGAGATGCCAAGCTTACAGCTAGACCGACTAAGTGTAGTATTGTGTTTCAAAAACTAGAGTGTTTAGGTCATTTGATAGGAGAGTTCCGAACTCTTGAACCGGTCCCTAGTAAAGTCATGGTCATACAAAAGGTTGAACGACCAAATGCTGGTCCGTTCCTTTTTAGGGGTAGTCGGTTCTACCAAAACATTATCCAGAATTTTGCTGCTATTGCAGTACCACTTACAGATTTGACGAAAAATGGTCAGCCTAATCTTGTAGACTGGGGCCAAAGTCAAGAAAAGGCTTTTCAGTCTTTGAAGGCTAGTTTGACTGCACCGCCTATTTTGAAAATGCCAGATTTAAAGAAGACATTTATACTTAGAGTAGATATTTCTGATGTAGGTATATGCTCAGTTTTATTGCAAGAGCAGGAGAAAGAGAAATTAACTGTAGCGTATGCTATTCGAAAATTGCTACTATTTAGTCATAGAAAAGGAGTGCTTGGCAAAAACAAAATATAAATGTTCTTATCGAAGAAGGTGGAGGAGAGGGGGTGGGGCGTTTGTCACAAAGTTGGCAGACGGACCTAAATCTTCTATATAAAGATAGTGGCAGCAATTTTATCGTTGTTTTTGTAAAGTTTGAATAATTGTTTTAATTGCTAGACTTTTCTTATGAAAATAAAAAAAAAATGTTTCTAGTATTGAGTTTCGTTTATTTCATGACTTTTTTAAATTAAAGTCGGTTCAGAAAGTTATATTTTTTGCATTTGTGGTTGCTGTATAACAGTTTTACTGAGACCACTATATCGGACCTCAATTTATATAACTTATTTTGACCGACATACATTTTGATTCCCGAGCTCAGACTCGTCTACGTTGTGCTCCATTCACACAGGAAACACCTTTGGTGCAGTTGACATTAAGGTCTACTAAAAGCTTACCCCGAATTACATGAGGCTATACGAAGATGTTGTTATGAATGGCGAGGACAGTCTTTTTGTAATTGTAAAAAAAACAAAAATAATATCAAACAGGGAATGCCACGTACCAAAAACGCAGCCTCCCCAAAACGAGCCCCACAGCACCCAGAAGTGCACACCACCAACACACACACACACACACACATACGCGCACACACACACGATATACACACACAATCAGGTACACACACACATATACACTACCAACACACACTAGCATACAAAGCAAACACACGAGGACAAAACGAACAATTAAAGGAACACACCAAAACGTGTTTACCATTAAGTAAAGTGTAAACGTGTATAATTCAGGACTATTATTAAAACGATTTTATAGACCAGCCTTATCACCATATTTAATGTTCATATTTTGCATTTATCTTTGTACAGTGGCGCTGAAGTTTTTGTTCCGTTTTACGGCAGGAGCGGGCAGCGCACGTTTTTCGCCCGTTTACGAAACGGGGCGTTTTTCGGCTCGCACCGTTTCAAAAAACGCGTTTTTCTGCCCGCCCATGAAAAAAAACGGCTGGTTGCACATGCGTGAACAGCGAGTTCCTGCGTTTTTTCCCGTTTTTACCCGTTTTTTTACCGGGGTATCAAATGCGCAAGCGTGAAAAGCGAGTTCCTCCGTTTCTTCCGGGTAAGCAAATGCGCGTGCGCCACATGTGTTTTTCTTCACTGTTTGCATTTTTGGTAAAATCAGGCCTATCCCTACAAACTTTTAAAAATCGCGAGTATAATTATAGATGGTAAGTTTGTAATGTGGTCATATTAAGATTGTTTTTTTTTGTTTCTTATTTTCAAAAACAAAGTATAACTACAGTGGCGCTCACGTTTTTGTTCCGTTTACCTCATGGTTGTTACCGCGTGGTAAACGCCCGGTAAACGCGGGCAATTTCACGCGTTTACCGCGGTTTCACGGCTCATTTCCAAATATGGAAAGAACAGCCGGTAAAAAAAGATTAAAAAAACGGGTCACTCCAAATATGGAAGCAGTACCCCTCTTAAGAGGCGTGTCCAAACCAGCAGCCAATCAGAAGATTCCCAGCCCGTTTTTTTCACGGCTGTTGTCGTTTCACTAATCAATGAACCATATCTTTGTCAGAATAACATTGAAATGTACTTTAAGTGCCGATGTTATTGCTGACCTGCTTTATAATAATAATAAATATAAATAATAAAATAATAATCTACAGTAGAGCAGGAATTCATACGTTGCGTAGACCGTTCCTGATCAATTATTGCAGAGTAACAATTTAGAGGCAATGTTTAAACTACCGGACAAATTTTATGATTAATTTATCAGTATCCCGGCCCCAGATATTTTAATTTTGATATATGTGACACTATGTCCCCTTCAAGTTTTTGTTAACTGCAGTCCAGTACATTATTTCGCAAGATGGGTTGTAGATTATAAACCATGTATTATAATATTTAAATTTATTTAATTATAATTATATAACAAAGTCAGTGATTAATTCGTTGCGGTAGATGGGACAGAATACGGACGGTGACTATTTTGCAAATCTTATCCATATGGACTCCGTTTGTGCACAGGAGGTCGAACCATACCCCACCCACCTATATAGGTAATAAGGTGTGTGGCTATGGTTCGACTACCTGTGCGTTTGTGGAGATAATTTTTGAGTAAGTATCGGTTTAGCAGGACCATACAAGGGGTGCTTAGAGTGGGGGAACCTATGCTCGAGGTATTTTGAATGTACAGTTAAACTTCGTTCGCTCGAACACTACCGAATGGACCCGACCGGCGGTCTCGGCTAAAGCTCAATATAAATCATATTGTTCCACCACCAAAACCTCGAACACCGATCTCTCGAACCTGTACCGCGGTCCCTTCAGATCTATTTCATTGTAAAGTACATCCTTTGGCTCGAACAATAAAAGGTGATAATCTCAATTATCAAGCAAACAATGCATTGATAATCAGCTGTCAGACACAAGCGCTGGCGTGTGTTATTCACACTTAAATTTGCAATTAAAGGTTATGATGTACAAACAGACTGAAAGTCGCTCACGATGTTTATATAGCAATATATATATATAAGTAGCAGATTGGCTTTAATTTTAAGTTTGTTTTTTTTCCAGAAAATTGAATAAATTATTTAATGAATGACAAACGTTTCATACTTTTACATTACAACACTTTTTAATTTGTCTTTTAATCAAGGGTAAGCTACAAGTTTATAATATACATGCACATTTACATGTGTGTACCATTGTATGTGCAATAACTCCCGATGTGGTCTCGATAAAAGATGTATGACGACCCCCGTGACTGACCATGCTTACAAACCTCGATTGCTCGAACTACTGATCCCTCAAACCGAAATCGCCAGACCCTTCGAGTTCCAGCGAAATGAAATTAAGTTAAATGAAGTTTAACTGTATATCGGCTGTTGAGAAAGCAGGAAATCCTTACCATTTTGATTTGCCTCAGCGAAAACACAATGTTATCCCTGCTAAATTGAAACAAGATGTTGATGTGCGTCGTCAGGTGACTATGTCATTCTGGGAGCTATTGACATGACACACGTCAAAACTTTAACCATGAAGGGAACCAATGTTGGTGGTATGTGATATTTGACAATCAACAGGTGGGAAACAGTTTTTAGAGCCTAAATATTAACTAAAAAGAAATGACAGTTTCCATAGAAAATATATTTTTATACAAAAAAGAACAAGTTTTATCAAAAATGCTAACTTTAACTGGTTGATTTTGAAGTTTATTATTAAAGAATTTTTCTAGCGAAATGGATCCAGAACAAATGTATCTGCTGCTGTGGGGTCACAGAGCTGCATGCGCGGCTATCACTACGTTTGCTGTAAAAGCATTTCATCGACTATCAATGCTGAATATACCTTGAAAATTATTTCTTCATCTGTTTTTCTGTAAATAGCATTTTTTTTCACCAGCATAAGGATACTGCCAGCAAAGGTTCCACCACTCTAGACATAGAGTACACAAAAAAATGGTCACTACAGCCAGAAATGTAGGTGTCTTGCATTTATTACTGATATTAAGCTCATGTTATGTTTACAAAATATTTGGAACGCTAATTTCTACTATACTGGTTGGAGACCACCAGACAAGGACGACAATCAAACCGGACACTTGCGAAAATGCGTGATTTATTGTTCTAATATGCCTACTGTATGGTTTATTTCTATAAGTCAATTCGAGTGCTTTATGTAGGCAGAGTTTCGGACATGAAAGTAGCTCCTTCCGACTTTTCTACTTTACTCCTGTGCACTAAATTAAATCAAATATATAGAAAGAGGAATAATATTGTATAAGTACATCAGTCACATGAAAAAGTTTTGTTTAAGAGCCTAAATATTATTTTTGATTACGTCAAGTAGCCCTTAGAGTACCGTCCCATTGCTTTCCTTTCAAAAAGTCAAGAAATTCAGCATTCACAGTCAGTCGTGCATTGTTTTGATTCCGGGAGACAAAACAAAGAATGAAAACGTTTATGTCATCACACTGACGTCATTACTCCACACTAAAACGTTCAAAAGTTAAATTACAGTATGCATTTAATTGATTGTCTCCTTTGTTCGGTTCTGAATCTTACATCTTCTGCATAATGTCACAGTCAGTTATTTTTGATATTTTATGTATTAGATGATTAAAACTAAAATAAGTTTGTATAATATAGTGTGTTATCTTGAATGGTTGCCTGTATAAATGAGTGAATTCCAACAGCCACTATGTATGCAATTTTACACATTACTGCCGAACTGAAAAAAGGTCCGTAGTAGTTACGATCATTTTAAAACATTTCGGCTTATAAGATAATAAGAATCAAAATGATTTATGGCTTTGTCCTAGTGAATTATTCCGCCAGGCACATCGCCTCGCGGTGGAATGCTTCAATTCCGATAAAGCGCTCAAAGTCATAGATTATTTCCTAATTAATATTTACAGTCATATATATTGTTGATCAAACAGACACTTGATTTCAATCATCAAAGTGCAAAAATGACAGTATAATGTAAGTATTAATAATTTGATCAAGAAATATCACTATTTTGTTAGTCACTGAAAGCATGTTAACATTGTCGAGAGGAAATTGAAAATGACATACTGTGCTTGCTCAATATTTCTGTGAGGCCCGGCAAATAAAAATCACAAGTTTAACTTTTTTCATTTATGGGTCAAATGATTGAAACATTTTACACAATTCAAAAGCTATAGCATCACAAAAAATAAAATCTTTTTAAAAATGCTGTCCGGATACATGGTACAGTTGGGCAATATAATTAAGCAATTTGGTGACCTCACTACCTGGCCGCAAAAATATATAAATGCTTTTTTCCTAGAAGTTTTCTTTTGGGAGAAGACCTAACTTACTTCTGTTAAAAGTTTGCTAGATACAAAAATTACCAGAGTTATCGTAAAATATGTTTAAACAGCGTCCGGATGTAGGACTTCAACCAGTACTGGTATGAAAAATTCAACTTCAGGAAAATGCTGTTACACAATGCAGAGCTGAAAATTATAATTTGGTATTTGACAAACTGTTATGGACATTAGGGTTCATCACAAGGAAAACACGAAAATAGACACCACGCTACAGTATCTGACAGTATAATTCCAGTGGTCACATGCTGCTGTTACAGAATCAGTAGAATGCTAACTCAGTTTGTGTTATTATGGGCGTGAAACATTGATAAAACATTGATGCATAATGATATAAACATGATAAATATACAAATTTTCTTGTTGTCTTTTCGGGTAAGGGATATAACCTACATATCTATATCTTATGATCAGACCGTCAGATATATGGTAAAATGTCAGGTTTTATTATACTTTAAGTTAACAGTTCATAAACAATTGTATCCCTGTACAGTACTCACGGTACTACTGGTACTGTGGTTTGTTGTTCTAACGTGGTGCGTAGTCCTTAAGTTGTGCATGTACGATTTCCCTTAATTTTCATAAAAATAATTCTCAGCTCGCACATCCGGGTACTGATAATTTTTGCAGTTTTACCTATTCTCGGCTTTGCCGTAATGTCATACTTTTGAAAACATAGAGCTATTATAAAAACAATCTAGTTTCAAGGTAAACAAAGATCGTCGACTTCTTGGTTATTATAATTATTCAAAGTTATAGATGCACAGAGACCAGAGATGACAGCTGATGAGTCACCTTACCTGATTAATTGTGGCAAAATGAGGCATTTTTTGCCATAGGTTCTTTTTTGAAATTGTATTTATTTATCATTTTGCGTTCATTGAACACATAATCTTTGTTTCGAGAATTTAATCTGCTAGATGTACTTTGTAGGGAGTGCCCCTTTAAGCGACATAAGTACTTACATGACAAAAAAGCCTATAAAAAAATGACCGTCACTTCCAGGTATTTCTTTCTGGGGGCTCAAACTGGCGTGTTGGTTACTGAGGAAGAGAAACAGCTGTACATTGCAGTATTTAACATTTATATGCACAAATGCAAATTTAAAGCATTTTTGTTGGTATATATCGACAATGAAATAACCATGTATTTTTGACACAGGGACTTAAGGGTTAATGAAACATATAAAAGTTACTTCTCTGTTTACCAACAAGCGTCCTTCTAAGAAGCAATTTAAATAATAATAATTTTCATCATATAATTGTTTTAATATGAAAGCAGATAACTTTACTGTAGCAAGTTTTTCTATTCCTACCTTGGATAAACAATGAAATAGCTGTACAGTGGCGCCTGCGTGTAGGTTCCCCGTGTTTGCGTGAAAAAGCGTTTTGCACGCGTGTCGGACAGCGTGCAGCGTGTAGAACCGTGCAATTGCTAGTGCGCATGCCCAGCGTGCAGCGCATAGGAAACCGTGCAATTGCTAGTGCGCATGCCCAACGTGTAGTCGCTGAGCGTGAAACGTGCAAGCGCATTTATCATTGGGCTACATGTATGTTTTGCTCTGGATAACACCTGGTCAATTCTAGCATATCAATCTCCTGCATTATTCGCCAATAGTCGTACTTTTCCTATCATCCAATTAACCTCGCTGATGCTAAAGGACGTCGGTAATCGGCATGTTTAGATTTTATCCAAAGAAGTATGGAAAATACCCATTTTATTAAAATGAAAACATCAGCCCAGATACTAGTTATTATACGCAAGACAAAGTCTCTGTGCCGGTGCCGACCCACTTCGGACCATGGACACTTCGGACCACATTTTACGGACACTTCGGACCAGATTTATAGACACTTCGGACCATGAATATATATTGTCGCAAACTCTGATATGACACTTCGGACCATGAAAATATTATAGCAAAATATTATGTGACACTTCGGACCACGAAATCGTAATGATTTTAATTATTATTAATCATAATTTTCTCATTTTGGCACCGCCACTGACGATAAATATCCCAATGATGATTAAAAACAATTTATTAAAAAAAACAACAACATCAAATCAAATACTAAATTAGAATTTAAGCCCGACGAATATTTCAAGAATAAGTCATGTTTAAAAGTCCCAGGATCACATTTACAAGTAGCTTTCATTTTATCAAGAAAGATGTCTTGCTGACAGAAAAGACCTTTATTTGTGCCAAAACCATTCCAAACTTTGCTTTTCAAATTGATAAGTACATATCAGAAACATAGTGCAGAATTTTTTTTCAATGCTTTTGCAAATGGCAACTCTTTTTCTGAAAGAAAAAACTTGAATACAAAAGAAAGGCATAATTATGTCAACGTCATTGTTTTAGAGTGAATAGAACATGATTCTATCATTATACTATCAATAAATTTATGCGACTGTATCAGTACATTTTAAGTGATCCTGGGGCTTTAATATTTATCCAGAAATTACATATCCTTTGAACGCCTATAACGTAATAAACCGTATACGCGGGTTAAGACAGGTTTTGCCTTCCATAGAAGTGACAGTTACTGTATGGAACACGTTTTGTCTGTATGAATGTAAAGGCTATGCCGACAGCCCCTGAATGTTGAAATCTCAGACGTCCGAGGCAAATGCTGACACTTTAAGACAACCTTGAAAATGACCTTGGACACAATTTTACCAGCTTTGAAAATTTTCATTATTTACATTATGTTCCCTGTGGGGTAGTGTTTTGAGCGCGTGCAAATATTTTTTCATTGACATAAAGCAGACATGTCGTACTCAAACCTAGGTATATCGACATCTTATGAGAACGCTTAAAATTGACCTCTCGTTAACCAAAAAAAAGAAGTCCATGCGCAGGTTAGCAGACAGGGTGACCCCTGCGCGTGACCTCTGTAGGTGGGCCAATGGAAATTTTACTTTCATGTTACAGCTCAATCTATTTGCTGACGTATACAACACGCGCAGTAAACCGAAAGTAGCATAACGTGATGTACAGTGTTTACAAAAACACATGCATGTCTGTCGAGTTTGTAACAAAATATGCCGGTGTGCAAAGGTTATTGGTACAGTCCATTGTATTAATTTATCAGAGCATTCATTGCAAATGGTAGTCTTCTTTCAAATTTACAAAATGTCCATTACATAAAGTTAGTAAGAGACAATATCATGGCTATTTTCCTTTTCTTTTACCCATTAGGGCATAGAATACACATTAATTGGCATGGACCGCCACCTCTAAGCACTATAGTGTACAGAGGAATGAATTGGATAATACAGTGGGATATTTTCTAAGTGCCTAGCCTCAAAAGATGTGCAGGGGGGATTTGCTCTATCTCTGGCTTAAAGTTTTTTGCAGTTTAAAAATAACACTTCAAATCAATTAATGTGATGTTAATAAAAATATTTAGAAAACAAGTCATTAAAGCTGTCATTGGAAAGTAACAAATGCCCCAAAAGTAGTGTCTCCCAGTCTGTGACCTGGACCATCAAGATGTGGACCAAACTTTCAAAGTTCCTTCGGGAGCACTGAAATACATGTCGCAAAATCCCTTTTATTCATCACTGCGACAAGTACATGTATGTGGGATGCAAAATATTTTTGAGCCCTGGACCAAAGTCTATGAATAGCTTCGTGAAAACGAGTCAAAATTGTAAACTAGAGCTTTCACTAAATGTGATTAATACCCCTGAAAGACTGCTTTATAAACTGAGGAATTTCGTAGTAACAGAATACCTTGCAAACTAAAAAGAGATACTGTTCTTGGCAATAACTCTGTAATTTGTCAAAAAAGAGTTATGATTCTTGTACACTGCACTTCCTTCCTATGTGCTTGACCACTGTATGGAATTGTATTGAATTCCAACCAATAGTTTTCGAATAATGCTCCGGACAATAAATTCAACAAAGGCCAACAACTCTGAAATGAGTTAAAATACAGTTATTGTTCTTTTGCACTGCACTTCCTCTCATTGTGCTTGACCTTTGTATGAAGTTGTATTGAATTCCAACCAGTAGCTTTCAATCTATGCTCCAGACAAGCAAAAGTATCAAGGGTAATAACTCTGTAATTAGTCAAGATGGAGTTTTGGTTCCTGTGCACTGCACTCCTTCTCATTGAGCTTGACCATTGAATGAAGTTGTATTGAATTCCAACTAGTAGTTTTCGAATTATGCTCTAGACAAGGAAAAGTAACAAAGGGCAGTAACTCTGTAATGAGTCAAAGTAGAGTTATGGTTCCTGTGCACTGCACTTCCTCTCAATTTACTCGACCATTGTATGAGGTTGTATTGAATTCCAACCAGTAGTTTTCAAGTTATGCTTCGGACAAGAAAGTAACAAAGGGCAATAACTCTGTAAATACTCAAGATAGAGTTATGGTTCTTGTACACTGCACTTCCGCTGACTGTGCTTGATCATTGTATGAAATTGTATTGAATTCCAACCAGTAGTTTTCAAGTTACGCTCCGGACAAGGAAAAGTAACAAAGGGCAATAACTCTGATATTAGTCAAGATGGAGTTATGGTTCTTGTGCACTGCACTTCCTCTCAATGTGCTTGACCATTGTACATGTTGTATGAAGTTGTATTGAATTCCAGCCAGTAGTTTTCAAGTTATGCTCCGGACAAGAACATGTAATAAACGGCAATAACTCTGTAATTATTCAAGATGGAGTTATAATTCTTGTGCACTGCACTTTCTCTCAATGTGCTTGACCATTGTATGAAGTTGTATTGAATTCCAACTAGTAGTTTTCAAGTTATGCTCCGGACAAGGAAAATGCAACAGACCGCCCGACCGACCGACCAACCACCGGGTGACTCCTGTATATCCCCCTAAACTTTGTTACAGGGGTATAATTAGTGCTTACAACTGAATATAGTCAATGAAAATAACAGTTGTTATATTTATGTAATATAATTTAATGTATTTAATTCATATAAGTAATATTGATACTGAACACAATTTACTGTTCTAAACTTGTAATTTACAAAACAGTGAATTGTCAATTTCCTTTTATATAAAAATAGGTTGGGAAGCACCTGTCTGAAAATCACCATAACCAGTCAGGGTTGTAACTTGCTTGTTATTTTGAAAATAACTTCTACCAGTTATATTTATCTTTTACTCATCACTCACTAAAATAACTTCTGCCACGACAAAACCTTCTGAAGTAGGACATTCTTCAGGTCATCTCTGAGACAAGTTTGCCAATAAATCCACTGTGTCTAACTGAAGTCATTACTGTCAGCTATAAAGAAAGAACTTGCATTTCTCTCTCTTATCTAAAGGTATTTGCATTATTATAAGACTGAGGTAATCTGCTTGTAATGAAGAAATTCAGGAAAAACTGAAATGTTGAATTGTTACCTGTACAAGTTGTTATCAGAAAGTCCCAATTACCCATTATTTTGGTCACCTCAACTTTCAAGGGAGTTATTTCTTTCAGCAAAGGGAAGCAATTTTATTGGCAAAATGTTTCAATTATCACTTACTGTAATTATTTTCAAAATAACTCTTACACCACTGTTTGGTAACAAAAAAAATTATTTGAGCTCTTCAGAGGGTTTACTTCCTTTTACACTGAAAACCAACAATAAAATTAATACTGTGCCGTACTGTACAGACAAAACTTTGGTAACAGCTTGCCGTGAACTGCAAAAGTAAAAGAAACCGCAGTGTATCATGAACCGCGATGAATCATAACACCT
The DNA here is from genome assembly GCA_022818135.1 of Saxidomus purpurata. NCBI lineage: Eukaryota > Metazoa > Mollusca > Bivalvia > Venerida > Veneridae > Saxidomus > Saxidomus purpurata. The sequence continues at coordinate 16,561 of JAFMSR010002425.1, forward strand.
CTAATAGTGACATAAAAAAACACTGTTCATGATACATCCTTAACAATGCACACTGACAGAAGTTTCATATGGATTTCACCACCAGTTTGCAGTATGGCACATATTTTCATAAATATCAGACTCTTTGCTTTCATGTGTTTCCATTCATTCAATCCAATTTCTTTGATCACTTTGATCAAGGTAATTTCTCATGTTTTTTCCCCATCTTTGTGCTCTAAGATAATCATAATGTGCAGCTGAATTCATCTGTTGTTATTTAGGTGGCCTTTCACTATCATTCTCTAGTGTGACTATCCGTTCATGACCTCCAACAATATATCTTTTACACCATTTTACTGTTTATTTTCTTTCAACACAAAGTCATAATATATCGACTACTTATTTTCATACACTCGAGCACATCATGTGACTAAAAATATTTTAGTTGCTCAAACACGACTGACTTTACAGTATTACAATGACATGTAATTTTCACATACATGTCATTTCTCTTTTAACCAATTTGCCTTCTGTTTATCTGTACCTATCGAAGGATGCAATCTTTGCTGGAAGTTAATCACGAAAGGCTCCATTATGTTTTCTCAAAACTATATCCAGTCAATACATCAGCAATGGTGTGATCTGTAGAAAAAAGAATTATCTGATGAAAGTAATTGTTCATTCATTATGTACATGTATTTGTTAACATACCGTATAATATATAACTACATGTATTTTCAAAATCTTGAGCAATCTGAAGGCCCTAATACATCTTTAAGTGTGATTTAATTAGTTGGCACAAACATCTTATGGAAAATTGTTAATTCTTTTCACTAAAATTACTTAGAAGTATGTAGTTGTTTCACAATTGAAATGGCAATCAAATTACAAAACATTAAGAATTCTTCAATTTGTTTGAAATTTGATAAATCAAAAGTGACCTTATTTAGAGGGGGTGTTTTCTTTCTCATGGAAGGCAGCAGCTTATTCATTTTTGTTGTACATTGCCGTCTGTAACACAGGAATGCCAAGCTTGTGACACATATCTATGGTCTGAAAACAAAAATGAAAAAAATATTAATTATTTCATATATATTTATAATCACTTTCATGGAACACATTCAACAAAGCTTAGAGTAGGCTAAAGAGTAATTAACAAATAAACTTGCATCCCAGTCTACCTAAATCAATGAAGTTTTGACATTTTCTCTCTACACTGTCTATAGTATAGGCTTTATACTATTTCAGTCATGATAATTAACTAAATTAGATAAATGATTTTGATAACTACTAATATAAACAGTTACACCCCTACGACAAGTGAACTTTTCAAGAATAATGTAATCCCTAATTGTCTTAAAGGTTAAGTATTTAACTCATTTCTTACAGAGAAAATCAAATGGAAAAGATTGAATCAGTCATACAGTAAGGATTAAAGTACTTTTTTCTTAATTTTGTTCTAAAGCCAAATTGAACATCAACATTTAATTATTTTGTATGTGTCAGTATCTAAGTCATTGATATAACTTTTGATGACAGTAATACAATCTTGGATATAAAAGATCAGTATACATATCAGAAACCATTCAATAATAATATCTCATAATTATGATGTGCACATATACAAACTTAGTGACCCAAGCCAATCAGTGTAGTGTTTTATGACCCTAGTATATTGCCAAGGGCAATACTGTCCTGTTAAAAAATGTAGCTTATGAAAACATTGCATAATATTGCATAATATTATGTAATGTGACCACATGGGTCCTAAGACATCAGTGATGGACTAACTTTTGTCTCAGCTACTGTTACAACATATAAAATAAATTTATAAAAGTTGGTAACTGAACTTCAAATAAATTTGCCAACAAATTAAGATAAGTATTAATAATTAAACTAATACTTTAAACATTTTAACATGAAGCCCAATAGTCTTTACAGATCCATGCCATGCATAGCTTTTAAAACTGAAATTTTTAAAGGTCATGTAGGTAAATACTAGTACTTGATAGACAATAACTTAATCATGTTAATGGTATTCATTTATTGCAGTATATGCATTCAAATGAAACATTAACATGATTAACCTACAGTTTTGAGTGATGTAAGCTAACAAATTTGCTACTGCCTGATAAAAAGGTATACCTGTGCACTTCTTATAATTAACTTTTTTTTCATTTTAGACTTTTGTAGAGATACATACTCTTAACTAATCATTAACCAAGAACTGTAACATTTATGTTATAGAAAGTAATTTTCAAAGAACTGAAATCTTTTTTATAGTTCAACTGATTGGTAATGATAAAAATCTGCATTTTGTGTTATATTTTGGTAACAAATACATAATTCCCAACAACCTTCCTCAACTGTCACACAATTATCTAAATAAGAATTAGTTTTGCAAATAGTCTGTTTGATATAATATAAATACATTAATTTGAATTGATATATGAAAACTTGCTGTATAATCTGTGAATTGTGAAATATTTAAGTAAATCCTAAATAAAGCGCTTTATTGTTGTCGCATAAAAAAAATGTATTTAGACACATACCAGTAATTATGCAGGGTCTTATCAGACCTAGTGTTGTTAAATTGTATTCATGACATCTAAATGTTACAAAAAAAGAAATTTACAATTATTTATACTTGCTGAGAAAGTATTTTTTTTAAACCTGATTATGTCTTTGACAGTAGACTGGTTGACTGATTTTAGAAAATGGGATGTGAAAAACTTTAATAAATACTTTCAATATTCCTCAGGGAATAATAATTGTAACTGTTTTTCTATTGAAAACAACTCTTTAATTCAAATTTTCGGCAATATTGCCTTTTTCAAGAAATTTGTCTACACTTTTTAAATTCACATGTTGATCATATTCATGACAAGTGTAGACAAATTTCTTGAAAAAGGCAATGTTGCCGAAAATTTTAATTAAAGAGTTGTTTTCAATAGAAAAACAGTGAAAAACTTTAGATAGTAATTATATATGGATTGATTAGTGTTTCAGTTTGTGACCTGTAGAATATTGAGGTAAAGTTTACAGACAGACAGACAACAGACAAACCACCATCATAACATGACCTCTGCTGGACAAAGGACTTTGTCCAGTGGAGCTACAAATGTTAGTGATATTTTCATTCTTTAGCAAAATTGTAAATTAACCCTTGCACTGCTGAGCAACAATTGATCCAGCATTTGTGACTGACCACCTTGCTTAATTGATCATGATCTGCACTCTCGGCTATTCAGTTCTTGTTATCCCTTTGAACAAATAATATTGTTGTCAACTAATCTCATAGATTTGCATGAAATCATTGTGCATGTTTTTGTTTTCAATAGCAAAGATATATGACCCTATACTGTTTGACTTAGGGATGTCATTGATTAAAAATTTTGTATCGATATATCAATTTAGAAATATCAACGATACAGCGATATATCGATACATGGGAGTAAAAGTCTCTGACTACATATTCTACCAAATCTCTTGACTTTATTTGTACTATACATAATGGTTCTGGTGTATAATATATATCAACCCTTGCAGTGCTGAACTTTTCTGCCTTCTGAGATTATTGAGACCACATTTCATTAAATTATCATTTGTTAGAGAAACACTGAACGCTGCGTAGGGTGACTGTTTATATTCTGGTTCAGTTTTGATGGAATTTTCGAACGTGAAACTGTAGATCATTGCACATAGTAACATTATTTGATATACGATTTTTCAAAACGGCAATCGATATCGAATCGAAAATGTTTTATCGTTCTCATAAACAGGCTCCTGGGTAGAACCTAGATAGTTTCCAGACATACAAAGAACTTGACCAAAGTAGGGCACAAACTTACAGTGGTGAGAGACAAGTGATCATCAGTCAGAGAACTTAACCACTCGGCCACAGATGCCACAATGTATGACCTATAATGTAATTTTTTAGTTATTCGTACCCAGGTACGAACCGACTTCGGCAAAATGTGGACATTTTCGTACCATTTTCTAACCACGCATAAAATCTAATAAAATACAACAATTACAACATGTTTAAAGCATAAAAATAAGTTTCAGTTATATACTTAAACGCGTAAAGGTGCATTTTAGACTAGTGTTTCAGGCGCTACAGTGCGGCATATCTTCAAAGACACTAAATTAACTAGTCAGGCCGCACACTTTTGATGATCTATATAGGGGCGTTGGCAATTTACAAAAAAATCTTTGTTTTTTACGTTGAATTCCCATGTTTTGTTATTAAAAAGTACCTAGTCGATATTCGGCCACTTCCAATCCAAAAATATAGTATTCTTTCCCAACTATGGCAGAGCAACTTCCCAAAATGCATAGTAAGTTTTCCCGAAGTTTGTTTACATGATTGCAGCATTTCTGGAGGAAGCATTTGTGTGGCATCGATTTTTCGTTGCACTTTAACATAACAGCGCACAGTACTGCGTGTTATGCATTACCAGTCTAATCCGATTCTGGGCCTGAATTTTAGTCCATGTCTCAGGGGAGGTAAATTTATTTCGAATTCCGGTTGTCAATGTCACATAAAGAACAAGTGACAGGAAATTGTCACAAAACCAGGTTTTCATTTTCCAGTCTGCTGGCCGAGCGCAAATGTGTTTTAAAGTCAGTAGATATACATAATGTGAAAAAGAAACAAAGGTCTTCTTCTATATATTACATGTGTAAAAAAAGCAAAGGGCCATAATTCAGGCAAAATTGATCCAAACACAAAACCCAGACAAAAATTATAAACAAAAAAAACACAAAAAAACTTGCTCTGTGTGGGGTTTGAACCGCTGGTCTCATGAGAAATTTTGTCATCTTACTGTAACAGAATACTCCAAAGTATACAGGACTGGTAATCTATTCTAAAAATAGACAGTAATAACAGAGTATTCTCCCTTTTATAATAACAGAGTATTCTCCCTTTTATATATACTTAAATAAGGAGACACAAAATTGCTAACGGACGGACGGACGGACGACCAGGGACAGAACATTATATATTCAAAATTCTTTAGTTCACAATTATAGTTCTGTGAAAGTTTGGTTGAAATCCCTTGAGAAATGTAGGAGTTGCACACAGAAGAGTATTTCTCTATATATATTACATTATGTGGAAAAAAACAAAGGCCCATAATTCTGTCAAAAATGATCAAATCACAAAACCCCGACACTTGGTGACAACAATTCTGTGAAAGTTTGGTTGAAATCCATTGAGAAGTGTAGAAGGAGTTGCGCACAGAAGAATTACATGTGAAAAAAAAACAAAGGGCCATAATTCTGTCAAAAATGACCAAATCACAAAACCCGGAATATATGCGCCAGGGCACTTCATGACAATACTTCTGTGAAAGTTTGGTTGAAATCTGTTGAGAAATGTAGGAGGAGTTGCGCACAGAAGAATTACATGTGAAAAAAAACAAAGGGCCATAACTCTGTCAAAAATGACCAAATCACAAAACCCCGACAATATGCGCCAGGGCACTTCATGACAATACTTCTGTGAAAGTTTGGTTGAAATCCGTTGAGAAATGTAGGAGGAGTTGCGCACAGAAGAAATTGTTTACGTACGCCCACCCGACCAGCCGCCCGCCCGCCGACATACCCCAATCTAATAACCAGGATTTTTCCTTCGGAAAACCTGGTTAAAAATATTACATGTATTGTAAATCTTTTCCGAAAATGGACTTTTATCTCGCATAAATTTCCCAATTGAAAGGCTAAGGCCTCTTCCCAATTTCCTGATGAAAAGCCCTGCTGTTTCAAGTATTAGACTGATAGAGTACTGTTGGCGAGAATAATTATGTTATTTCGAGAAGGTTACACCTCTGAGAAATGACGTAATTATTAGAGCCAACAGTTACTCTATCTGATTTGTATCATGGCACGTTGATTGACAGTTCTCATGCCATACAATATTGTGTGACGTAATATCATGTGACATAACAAAATTGTGTGGTAGCGACCCCAATCTTTTTTACTGAAAGAAAATCAATACATGTACTTGTTTGCTGTTTAAAGTGTTCTGTAGCCTACAAAATCATATACAGGAGCAATTAAGTGTATTTGTTTTTCATTTCATTTCTATCCGGCCGATTGTAACTTTTCAAAATTGTAAATTGTAAAACAAAAATCTAGGCAATAAAAAAAATCTGAAAAGTGTTCTCTTTTTCAGAAAGATCATGTCCTCTATTACAGTAATACAGTTCAGTGTTTTTCCTATACAAATATGCAGTAGCCATGATACAAATTTATAAGAAAGACAGACATGCTTACGGTCTCCAATGAATAAAAGCACAGTTGCGGATTAATTGCTTGTATTTTCGGAATCGCACATCCGGGTACGGATAATTAATTTACATTCGGGAAAGGTGATTCCTCGGCTTTCTTCGCTGGTCTCTATGTATCTATAACTTTGAATAATACAATAACCAAGATTAGAAATGAAAGAAGACGATCTCCCAATACCTTGAAACTACAAGATTGCTTTGATAATTCTGTTGTTAAAAGCTTTTTGTTTCGTTTAAAATAAACTTAAACATGCATATGAGCAGGGTCCGTATATTACATTATATTGTAATATACGGACCCTGATATGAGTCAACGTTAAGACAGAGTTTTCACCTTTTACTGAATGGAGAAATGAAAGCGACCTAATAATCAGATTGGTTAGCTGGTCAGTGTGACGTCACGGTTAATCTAAGAATAAACATCAAGTAAGCATTTTTTGCTGCTTCACAGGCTTTCACTGTATTTATCAATGAGGTACAAGAATGCTAGTCTCACTATATTTTACAGGTTGACATTTTACAGTTGTCCGCCTTCTACGTCAAGTTTGAAGTGCCAATAGTTGGGAACACATCCCAAACGAAATTCTGTTGGGCACTTATAATTAAACCCAATAAAATCCAATATAATTATAAATGTATTTATTATGGATTTAATATGATAGGATTAAGTTTTAAAATGATGCTAACACAATTCTAAGTTACATTTATCTAATTACACACCTGCATCAATCGGTGTAATATGAAAATAAACGGCATATTGTACCTTATGTGTAAACTTGCATGTTTAGGTTTAACAGTCAGGGGTGTAACTTGTATAAGTTATTTTGAAAATAACTTCGGTAAGTGATATTTGCTAATAAAATTACTTCCCTTTGCTAAAAGAATTAACTCCCTTGAAAGTTGAGGTGACCAAAATAATGAAAATATTTCAAAATAACGTATACAGGTTACTAATCAACATTTCAGTTTTTCTTGAATTTCTTCATTACTACCTCTGCAAATACCTTTAGATAAGACAGGGCTCTCGTTAGCCTTTAGAGACTGGGGCCAGGGTCCATATCAGGGGGGAATTTTGCATGATTTTCAAATAATTTTCTTTGAAAGGGGAATTTTTGTCATATCAAAAATGTAAAGAAAAAACACTATCAAATATCATATCCACTTTTTACTGTCAATTTTTTCCGATACAACCGGGAATTGTGCGACATTTTGCACCGGAAATACTACGCTGATGCTATAAACTGTCCAAAACGGACCGCGGTAGTACTAAACGCCGGTTACGGTACCCGGTATCGGCTCTCAAATAATTTTTTTTTCGAGGGGGAATTTTTTGGGCAAAAGGGGGAAAAAACATAGAGGGGAAAGAGGGGAATGGGGCCGATATTCGGCCCCAAATTTTGCCAAACAAGAGCCCTGTAAGAGGAAGAAATGTAGGTTCTTTCTTTATCTGTTAATTTATAGCTGACAGTAATGTCTTTTTAATTAGACATAATGGATTTATTGCCAAAATTGTCTAACAGATGACCTGAAAATGTCCTACTTTAAAGCCCTTGCATAAGGTTTTGTCGATGCGTAACATATTTTGTTTCATGATCTTGAAGTTCAATGATCATAGAAATAGAAAAAAATTGTGTAACTCCCCATAAAATTTGTATTCTTGTTAAAAAAATGATGTTAAATCTTTGCAATGTTTGGACGAAAATAACTTGAATAAGTGATCATGACTGAAAAATAACTTAAAGAAGTGATTAAGTGATTGATGAATAAAAGATAAATATAACTTGTACAAGTTATCTCAAATAACACTAACATAACTTAAACAAGTTACACCCCTTACCAGGGCTTCGATAATCTTCGGT
>JAFMSR010002426.1:0-24676 GCA_022818135.1 Saxidomus purpurata
AATCAGATTTTATCAGAACACGATGACTTTACATAAGTGTGTCTTGTATATATGAATTACTAACAGCAGATGTACCCAGGGTAAGTTTTAACAAAGGCACTCCCTGCGGCTCTTCCAAACGCTCCTTGTAGCATTCCGGTACTCCCTGTTGTGCTCTCTCTTGTGGAGTAGAAAAAGGAAACGTTATTCCTTTGGATGATGAAGGATACGCTCCACTGATTTACTCTCCTTATTCGATGTCTAAACACATTATCCCTATTTTTAAGACAAAACTTGATCACAACTAAGACATATTTTGCGTCCATGTCCACTATATCAAATGAAAGACAATCTATAAATTATGTAGTATTAGTTATTCAATACACATAAAATTGATATACGTGTGCTAAATAAATAAAAAGATAAAGAGGATACTTGTCCACATACATGAACACAATCTAATAACTTCCCTCGAGTTACCGTGTATGCGTTTCAGTGCACATTCTTGTTCAATGGGCCTTATAGTTTTAAATAGTGCCCGTGACCAAAATTTCAAACTTTCTCCACAATCGAGCTTCAATAAATAAGCATAAAGTAAACTAAATTTCACCAGGTTAAAACAGCAAGACGACATATTTGTTTTCGTAATGCACCTGTTATGTCTGACTGAAGATGTATTAATTATATTTTACACTACCAGTGTTTTAAAAGATTTTAATGTTGGGATATACATGTATTAGTGGCGTACATTAATTTAATTTGTAGTGATAGTTAATCTTGATTTAATTTCAAACGAAAACCACAACTACTGTAAAACGCAAAGATTTTTCAGTCATTTAAAAAATCAACATAATTTGCTTTTCCATATCTGCATGCCAAATACCCGTTGTCATGTGATGTTTTATTTTTATAGTCGTTAATTGTGGTCAACCAAGTACTATATCCCACGGCAGTTTATCTGGCAACGATTTTACTTACGCTGGTCAAGTGCATTACACATGCAACACGAATTACAATATTACTGATCCTTCGCAAGCTGTTAGGACATGTACAAAGTATGGATACTGGTCAGGAAGCTCTCCAACATGTCTGTGTAAGTAACAAAACACATGAAAAGTCTCTATGTAATTATGAACCAGTATTTTAATGAAAATATGAATCCTTCAATGTGTACTTTTAAGGTAGAAGGGAGGGGAAGTCGATTGATGGATAAGGGATGAGATCGCAATAGCAACTCAAGATCTTTTAACAAAATATCTGGCTGCTTACAGACCAGATTCTTCTCAGAGTTTAAAGTTCTTTTATAGGAGTGGTCCTTATGTTAACCATTATAAAAATATTCGAGAAATGTTACGTTTGTCAACAGAACATGGGTGCCAGAGGTAGATGCTACAGCATGTATGATTTATAGTAAGCAAAGAAAGAAAAATGCTTATACATAGTTTGTTGTTATTTTGAATAACATAAAAAAAACTAATGATGTTTTACCTATTGTCTTCGTCATTAAAAATTTCATTTAATCAATATTCCAAATGTTCATTGCCACTTTAGAAGAATTAATATCACTTTTTATCTATATGGCCATATGTCTTTTTATGACTACATTTATTTTTATAATGCATGTTTCTGACATCTCCAACACCATAAAAATGTACGTAAGATGACTTTATGAAGCAATCATTAGATTTATATTTCAGATGAAACCTGCTCTTTATCTGTTTCAGACGCCACGTCATGTGATAGCAGCCCGTGCATGAATGATGCTCAGTGCGTGAATTTATTGGGCGACTATAGATGTGACTGTAAATCAGGATGGGCTGGAAAAGACTGTGAAGTTGGTAAGAGAACTACGGCGGTTTTGCATTTTTTACTTAAATATTATTTTAAAACTCATTTAGCATCTTATGGAAATAATATTCTCGTCTGTTTGGTGGTGTCATTTCTTTTCAGAAGGCGAAAAGTCACTTTTCAGTTAAACTTTCATCAATAAAACACAAAGAGCAGCGATGTAATATTTCAGTGTGAGAAACTTGTATATCAATACATTCTACCTTGTACTAATCACGTTTTACAGACATTCAGCCTCCACTCGTAAGTGACTGTCCTTCAGACTTCAATGTGACCACATCCAGCATGACGAGTAACCAGTCCTGGACAGAACCAAATATAACAGATCCGCATGGTACAACAGTACTGATCACAAAAAACTACGAAATAAGTTCCTATGAGTTTCCTTGGGGAGAGCATACGGTGCAATACAATGGAGTTAAACCGTCAAATGGGTTAAGTGCTGAATGCAAGTTCAAGATATCTATAAAACGTAGGTATACGTAAGGCATTGACACTACCGGTATTATATAATATGTTAACTATGTTACTGACATTATTTTTAGTTTCAGTTTTAGTAATATTTGTTTACATGTTGCTTATGCCTAGATACGAAGATACATATAGTTAAATCAACGGGACGTTACTACAGCGACAATAGAGCTCTCTAATTATAGAGCTCTCGTATTTAGCGTCATTTTTTCATTATTTTACTTAATACAAGAGATGTAAGAGTTCTATGAAAACATTTTATTTTGTACAATGTCACTTCTATAAAATAAAATCTTTTGCATGAAATTGATCTCTGAGACACAATCATTTTGTATAAAAGCTATACCTTCATCTGTATCTTTATCTTAAATGAACCTGGAATGAAGAAAAGAAACGTTTAAGTGAATTTATACTCGGCGATTTACGAACTGCATTGCACTTTTTAATTTATTGCATTTTGTTTGATTTTACTACTTTTTTTACATTTGGGTTTAACGTGTATAGTGAATTATAAATGTCGCTTTTCTGGTTTTATTTCAGCTTTTCCGTGTCACGAGTTGGATCCTCCAGTGAATGGTATCATCCTATGCAATGGCTGGAGAAAGGCGTACGCACAGATCTGCGTTTTTGTCTGTAAACAAAACTACACACTAGCGCCTGGTTTTGGACCTAAAACTATCTATGTATGTGGTGCTACTGGTAATTGGCTTCCACCAAATTATGCTGCCCTGTGTGTGTCAGAAGGTAAATATATACAATGCCGCACTGATACATTATAGGAGTAACTGTTTTGTAATTTTGATATTTGCGACTGTATACATGGTTTTTTAATGGTCGGAAACGTTTTTAATAGCGACGGCGTTTGCGACTATTAGACCGTATAATTTTATCAAAATCACTAAAATGTTAACCCTATTCATTCTAACTAACAATGCTCTAAAATTCGAACATTACTAGTTGTCCGATATTTACGACTATATATACGCCATTTAATAGTCGAAAATAAAAATGATGTAACCAATCAGAAACCACGTTACATCGGTATTGCGTTAGAATCAATATTAATTTTTTTTTATAGATCAAAGCAACCAGATGAATATGGGATAATACATGTATAAACAAAACACACGACATTTGAAATCAACACGTTCTGATGAGAATAGTCACCTTTCTGATTGTGCCTTAACTATGCCATTTTCAACATTTGTTTTCAAATATCAATATCCGTGTATAATTTCGTTAGAATTAACGGTTTTTCCTATATGAACAATCATGTTTGTGTTATATAGAACAAAAACGTGTTATTAATACTAAATATTTTATTACTTTTCACATTAAGTACATACATGATAATGATATTACAAACGTACTTGCTTATACAAAATATCAGTTAAACAACTTGGTGCACACAAAAATTGACTGAATTCAGTCACTAACTGACCATACATTCATAGCATATATGAATCTGTACTCCAAGACGATTCGAATATGATTGAAATTGCATCTGACTGAATTTCAGTCATTCCTGATTTCACTATCTGTAACTGAAGAAGCAATGAAAGTTTTTCGGTAAACAAAAGTAGAAGCTAGGCCGACAGTGACTGAATTCAGTCACGAAATAGCAATCATTTAGGCTAAAATTGTATCTGATAAAAAATTAGTTATTTATGTTTTCACTTTCCTAAAATTTCTAAAATATGCTAAACGCTGAAAGCAATGTTTTTCCATGATCAAAGTAAGAAGTTAGCCGAATTCGGCTAAATAGCATGATTCATAACACACATGGAAATTCACCGATACTGGATGTAAAATAAATGTATTCACTCAAAATTAGTGACGCGATACAAATGTATGTTTACAAATGTGCATATACCGTATTTATTTTAATTGCGAAATAATTTATTATTATTTTAATTGTGTGTTGAGGTAATGTAACAAGATGATGCAACACATAATGTAAAAATGAAAATTGAAAGACAAAAAAATTAATTCATTAAAAGAGACGAACATCAAACAGCCAAGAATTTAATAATTATTGCGGGCCGCAACAGCGGCCCGTAATATTTAATACGTGGTTGGAAAATGTATCAGTAGTGTATAGTTCTTTGAACAAAATGTTATGAAAATCGCTTAGGAAGGTACGATAAAGAATGGGTTAAACCACTGTTCATTGTGTAGCATTAAAATTGTCAAAAAGTTGATATTTCTATCTTTTATTCATGTAAACGTCAAATTATTTGATATGCTTAATGTAACGTGTAATTAGTAGTGAAAAATTCTTATTGTTCGGCTAGTATAAAAACCGATATCGGTCAAACATGCCGGTATTTTCCGGTATCGGGTAAAGTGGGTCCATTACGTTACTATGACTCGATTTTTATTATTTAAAATTTACAATTACACTTCAGTTTGTTTTTTAATGCAAGTATCACTGTGCAGTCACTGACAGTCTATTTTAATCAGAAATGGCATGTTAGAGCAATAAAGTGACAGGTAGCCAAAGTTTAGGCTATAGATTGTAATTACACAAACCAGATAGTCAAGTGTTTGCTTTACATGAACCTAGAATATGAATTTATTCCGTCTATGTTTTAAAGTCTATAAAGTTTATTTGTATCTCCCATTTCAAAATATTAACATGAAGGCTTTGTTTCTAGGCCCGCTGTAATACGTAGTATCACAGTTTTTCTTGTTTTAGTTTTCCGTGCCTTAACCTAGCGACCAACAAAAACGAAGAGGGAGTAAGTAGATAAGTAGAGCTGTACATAACAACAAAAGTTTCTCTTAGCTAAACAGAAACACACAATTATGTAGACGAATAAAGTAACGACAAGAATACATGTAAAGCTAGTCGACGCAGTGCAAACGAAACATAAATCGATTGATCAATAAATCATTATTTCAATATCTAGTTCATGCCTAATGACAAAAACTATTTTAGCCCTAATGACAAATACTATTTTAGCATACATAAATATTAAAACCACAATTTACATTTTATTAACTTTTATAAAATTGTGTTATTATTTAATATGAAAGTATTTAAAACGTTGAGTATTTCTTTTTTATTTCAATATAATTTCTACTTTTACATTTGAATTGGATAGATATACAAATATCTTAACATTCTGATCCAAAATGCAAGATTTAAACCTACGTGTAGCTTCTGAATAGATTTATTTCCAATCTATCTCGGGTGCGCACCCAAGATAGGTAAAGGGAGGTAATAATATATTTTCAAACTTGAACTTCTAATGAATTCCATCTAAAAATATAATATTTAATGCAAATATTTCACAAATATAATATAAAAGGTCTTATATTTATATCTTTCCGTCGGCAAAGTATGTGTATCAAAATTTTACTTATGATAAAATAACTCTATCTTGGTTGGGCAACCAGGATAGGGAAATCAAATTTTAAAAATACCTCCAGTAAAACTCGTACTTGAATTAAGCGCTAAGTGAACATAAAAGAGTGTAAATGATCAGATGTTAAAGTTTCAAACAAATATGTTACATGGCCAAATTCCAATTATATACCTTTAACGCCAAACCCACAAGCAATTAATCAGAAAGGTATGAAGAAGGGAAAATGTAAAGCGGTAGTACATGTTAGTAACCCTAACCCCTAACGTCGCCTGCATCTGGCCATTGAGACGAAAACCATATATCTTCGATAACAATTAGACCACCAATCTCGAGCAGTTTTATGGAATCTATGGGCATGCCTATTTCATAACAAAAGGTGGTACCACCTGTCCTGTAGAATGATTGGAGATTTTTACATGATTGACATATCATGAGTCAGACTGTTACGGGATGGGATGTAAGTTATGGACTTTAATTGGCTCTTAGACATAAACAAGAAGGCAGGGCTATTAAGACTGGAACTGTGAAAACTATTTGAAATAGCCATGGCCGGACAACAAGCACTGTCTGTTAGACGTGCCCATTGAATCTGACAGTCCTCGATTGAAATTGATTGATAACATTATTATATGAGATAACCTGCCTAGTGGTTACATGTATTCAGCAGTCGTCAGCATTTAGAAGCCAAATTCTATGTTTACTCAATTTGCCATTCATATTAAAAACACATTAACTGTACAGCCACCATTTTAAATGCAAACTGTGTTTAATCATATATTTAACTTAAGGTAGTACACCCCTAATAAAAACCTCCACTTGAAACTCTTCAATTTTAATGAGCTAGCCTAGGTTGTTAAGCATTGGACTGAAGATCTTTTGAGGTTTTTGGGGGCGTAGGTTCGAATCCAGCCGGAACCAAATTTTTTAAAAACTTTTTCTTGTTTATTTTCATTATTTTTCACTTTTCTTCATAATGTTTATATTGTTTTTAGACTAAAAAGAAATAAAATATTTTTTTACGAATTAGTATTAGCTTATTTGAAGATTTTATTACTTGCAAACACGTCTTAAATCGTCGATGGAGATTTTCAAAATCAATTTATTTTAAATAGAGACGGTAAAACATTGTGAATTTTTGGCATGCTGTTCCCAAAATGTTATAAATAATTTTTAATATGCAAAAAGTCATGCCCCATTTCTAGAAAATGTTAATTTTTCCTAAAAACTTTGATGTTCAAAATTGAACATGGCCAAAAAAGTACATGAAAATTGTAATACTATCTGATTATTTCATAAAAGTTTTATAAAACTTGTTGATTATATAGTAAATGGTGTGTAATTTCTGAAAGAAAACATAGTTCTTGTTACTCTGATACCAAATTTATACCAAAGTTTTGAATAATAAATGAAATACATGTATTTTCTTATCTCTTGTGTGATGTCATTTTATAAATAATTCCAAAATGGGGGTAGGGTTATTCAAATTCCTATAACTTTCTTTTTTCACGGTAAAATTCTTTTAAAATTTGTTTTTAAATCCAGGAAATGATACAGATTGAAAAGATATTAAGCCTATAATGATTTGAATTGGTGTCCATTAGGGGTGTACTACCTTAAAACAAAATGTTGTTTATGTAATCTTTAAAGTTTTTGAACTTTTTACAAGATACATGCACAACAAAATAGACAACATAACAACATAACTATAAGAATATATACATACACGTATGCATTATAAACATACGCCCCTTTACATCCAAGACAGCTGAAACGGAAACATGCAAGTACATGCACATGAATATTATATCAAGTAAAGCTTGAAAATGATACAATTTACGGAACTGATATGATTCAGTGGTATTATTCATGTAACAATCTGCCACCGGGCGTTCAGTTGGGACATGTCTAGTTGTTCCTCTCCAGCCTACGACTTTCATTTGCAGGCCATTTCTTAAAATGCATGAAAACATCACCCCGATTGTCTTTCGTCAATCTGAAAATATTTGTTGAAATATTAGATGAAATGTATCGTTATTGTATATAGAAAGGTATTATTTAAGGAAACACCAGGGGATCCATTTATCATTTGTGGTCATTGTTTTGGTTTTAACACAATCTAAATGCCTTTACTATTTTCTATCATCACGATAAAAACTATTTTTCTAAGTAATTTAGAAATATGTGTTTTATCTGCATTATTCTAGTGTAGCGGTAAATAAGTGCTCTGTTTGATTTAACATCTGCCTGGGAAGGTCATTAATTTTCTCCAGGGGATACATTTGTAAGGGAAAGTTTCCAACTGAATTGGTTCCACGTAATAACAATGATATGACCTGTCTTAGTGAGGTCCGTTGGAAACTTGCAGGACTTATCAACAAAATAAATAGTTATTAGTAACTTATACCAGTCCTGCTATAAAAGATAACTGAATTTATGAAAATGTTATGCGTATTATTACATGTAGAATGTCATATATTGGCCCGTACATATGTAGAATCATAGTTCATCAATTACAAACATCTGTCACTCTCTCTACTAATTGATCTGGACCCAGGAGATAACTTTAAATTAGAAAGAACTCTTAATGTATTATTATGTGATCACGATAAAAACATCCAAAAACAGCCAGCAAGTATTATTTAAAGGGGGGCATTGATTGAAGCATACACATAGCTTGATAATAATATTTTCTTTTAACATGTCATTGACAAACATTCTGTTCAATCTTTTTATCAGCTATTAATTAATGCCTGCAGAGTGTGCACTGTAGAAGGCAGTACCACCTGGTATTACGTGTACAAGTATGTATCTCTGAAGGTGTTTTTTTTCAGCAAGTATTGTCATATTGTAGCGATACAAACGTTATATTTTGACAATTTTAAGCATTATTGATTTATTAGTTATATTGCTAGTTTTTTTTTAAATAAAACATAACATTTCTTGCCAATTATTAAGTTCTTATAAAATATTAAATATTTAAAGTACTAAGCTTTATATTGTATCATTAAAACGATTGGTACTTATCCCATTACAGACATTTTCTCTTTTAGCAGTACTTCTAAATCCATGCTGATGTAATTTATTGCCACGATAATGGTAATGCCCCTCACAGAATAACCTCTACAACATAATGGCCATTTTATAGCTTGCCATGTGATTGACTTTATTGCTACATTTAATGCTTATTAAGCTATTCAAATTGAGGTGTCCAGCATTGTTAGATTACCAAGATTTTTTGTTAAAATCTCATTAATATTCATACAAATTAATTCGGTTTTAACAAAATGTAGTACCATAAGTTCTTTAGCTTGGTCAATGTTAAGGAGAGGACAGTACTTTTATATTTTATGGGTGTAAATGGGAGGTTTCATTCAGATTCCATTTTTCTTCATTTTCCAGAAGTGCAATCAAAGATTTGTAGACAATGTTCTAATTGATTCAACCCCATCAATTCTGAATAAAACTGCACGAAACTTGACAGGGGGAATGTTTGATGTATGAACTTAAAAAGGGTATATCTCAGAATTTTGATAAAAGATTCCATTCAAACTTTATGACCCTTTTGGTGTAGGTGGTACACAATATACCAGTACAAAACTTTGATTTTACTGTAACTTTTTCCATAGGGGAAATAAATTAAATCAAAGATACCCTTTTGTAAATCAAACCGGTTAGATACCTGAAAATTTGACCACCAAGGTTGAATAATGGAAGAGTTGAATCACATTTTAGAAAAACACAAAATCTGCATTTGCGTAAGTATACAAAATAATTTTTAAAAAAGCCGTTACATAGTTGAAAAGGACATTTCATAAACTTTAAAATGATATGCAGCTTGCCTATACTTCCTTTTATAAGGAAGGCACAACCGGTATAAGTTCAACACCCCCTGGTGTATCCTTAACATTATTCTTATGAGAAACAATTTGAAATGCAATATACAAATTGGTTATGTTTTAGAAAATATACTACAATCTTGTAGCAACCTCCCTGCCCAGTTACCTAGAAGTCCCAAACAGATTAACAAGACATGTGCATCCCCCTGGTCTCCGCCACACCCATGCAAACTCGGACTTCTTTAAGTACTCTTTTTTCACCAATACCACAGTCTTGTGGAATAGATTACTCACGCATATTGAGATTCTGCCTGGTCTTGAATCATTCAAGCAGGTGTCGGCCCAAATAAGTTATTAATCGTACAACAATTGTTTTTGAACCTTTTATTCTTTTACCATTTTAACAGTTTTAACAATCTTGATTCTCTTAACTGTAAAAACTATTATGCATTTATATGATACTCGTGAGAGGTGTGAGGCAGTTTTACAAGATAGATAGATACTATAATGATTTTACCCGATATAGACATAAATTAAAATGGAACAAAGTCTCATATTTTCAGTGGATCTGAATGACTACATAGCATAACACTTGATGATTAATTATCTAGGAATGATTTTCTTAGATCTTAGTGTACGTCTGCCTGTAAAACATCTGCATTTTAAATGGTTCTAGGAAAAAGCGTGAAGTTTTTATTTGTTGCAACCTGCTGGCTATTATCAAATCAGAAAGCTCTTTGGTGGCTGAAATTATATAATTAAACTGTGGCTGACCCAAATTATAGCAAATCAGTACTGGTGGTAAACTGACATTTCATTAATGACCATGCAACTTATCTAAAGTAGCGTTTGCCACCTTCAGTGAAAGATATAACTGTAATGGCGAAGCCATTAACCAGATAATGTGGTCAATTAATCAAACAATATTATACAACAAGCCTGTTACGCTAGTCGTATTTTTTAAGATTGCCTTTTCTATTCTAAAACACCACAATAGGTCCTTCATGAAATAACAAGTTTAAATGAAACACTGTGCGAAGCTTATGTATGTAACGAATTTGATTTTGACTATATAGATCTGCATTCACCACACCCAAAAACATTTCTAAATGGTATGTTAATAAACTACTAGTATGATAAACATATATTCGTCGCACGTAAGTATTTAGTGTACATATCTCCAGCTCTGCATAATGTAGGTTCAAGTCATGTGAACATTCATTTTCTTATTCAACTTTTTATACTTTAATATAATTATTATATTTATATAGAATGTACCTGAACGCACCAGGAACGTTGATTATAGCGATTATTTTGACTTTGAAGTATAAAAAAAATTATATTGATAATGCTTACATTCCGAGCTAGTCAACATAACACTGGCACGTTATATGGACTCCTTTTCTAGTAGTGTAAACGTGACGGATATACGCCTATTGTACTTTAAGTTTTTAATTAAAAAAATAAATAATAAATATTGAGAAAAGTCTACATTACCTATCAAAGTTTGAAATTTTCATATAGCTTAACCAAGTCACTAACTTACCTTCGTAGTGCGGGAGCACTAAGTATAGATTATCAAATTTGCATTAAAAAGTACGCTTAAAACTGAGCTACGAAACAAATCGATTTGTTTCTAGTGTGTAAAATTAATTTATATATTTATAAAGTCAATATATGTAATTGAAAGCCGAACATACCTTAGTGAACCAAATTCGTTTCATTCTGATCCACACTATCGGGGTTAGCATAACAAATGGCAAGATCTCTTCGGGCGAAATTATAGATACATTTTGTACTTGTATATATCTGAAAGCAAGTAAAAAACTTAATAGTAGTTGTAAAATTGTATGTCCCGCAACTTAGTTTGATGTCAATAATAATTTCTCTACATGTTATAAAAATTGGTCATGGTACAATTTGTAATGAAAGCTACGAATGCGTATCAATTATGCTTAGACATATCTTTCAGAAAAATCTTTCAGAAATAATAACAATTACAAATATAAAGTTACAAGTTATCTTTTTACGGGCGTTCAATATATATAAGTGACATGACGCTAATATATCAACTAAATAACACTTCGGAGTATGTAGGTTTTTATTTCAAAATGCATATATCGATGGTATCAAATTATGTTAAAATCAAAAGTAGAAAATTCTTTTACCTTTAAACACAGTTTCCTTCAACAATATGTGAACTCCGCTTTACTGCAGTATCGTTGGTATGAGATGCCTAAATCGGTGAAAACCGGAAGCAGGTTATTTTGTGTAGGGAACTTGCGGACCTACACTATGTGTTTGATTGCTGATTGGCTGAAAGTAAGTGGATGCATACAAAAAAAAAATGTTGAATTAATCGCTGGATGATAGATCACAAATGAAATATGAAGAGAAAAATCTGGATATGAATTATATTCAAAATATTTGGTATTTGAAAATACTGACATATTTGGTCGGTGACCACTAAAACTGCCACAAAAATGGGGGTGGTGTCATTCAGCTCCAAATTACTGGCATAAAGTATTGGATCACATGTATAAATTTTGTTATTTTTATGTGGGACTAGGATGATTCTACAAAGTAAAGTTCATTTCAGCAGTCGGTGAGATTTTGGGTAGTCGCACCAGAAGAAAACCTTATAATGTAAGTCTATGGAAATGTATTTAGGCGTCTCATACCTAAATATAGCATAGAGAACGATGCTTATGCGTGTCCCCGAGATCATTTTAGACCTTGTTTTGTATTCAAAATAGCTTATTTGGTAACAGTTACATTGTTTGGAGGTCTGGAAGGAAACAAAACAGCTTTTTTGATATTTTTTATCAAAATAAAGGTTCAAAATGTACCCCTCAGTCAGATTTAGGGGATTATAACTGTTTGATTTCGTTGTGCACATATGGGTACGGAGTGTAGAGATGTCAGCGCAAATCTGAATTTGTTACTAGATGATGATTTTAGTCTAAAAGTGCAGGTATGGTTACAAAGTTTCAATATACGGGACCAGCAGTGGAGAAAATGCTGAAAAGAAATGTGCAAGGGCAGATAACATGTTGTAAATAGAAGCGTGAAATGTGGTATATAATTCATAAATTATAATTTATAAAGTATATTCCCGAGCTGTTTATGCTCGGATTTTAGTACGTACTGTCATTTTGTTGGTGAAATTATGTTATTTAGACCTGTAACTGAATCTCAAAATAACTAGACGGATGAATATCACCTAAATGGCTACTGTTTTAGTAAATGATTTTCGTCACCATATGATTTTAGAACTGTAAACATACCAAAGAAGTATACTGTTGTAATTAAAATGTGTTTCATAAATCTAGTCGTCATGAAATTGGGTAAAAACAGTGTTAACATTGGAATTTAACAAAATTCGACGTAATTCTTATCACTAAATGTGACAAAATATCCCGGAACGCATAGGGAAGGGCAATATAGATTTTGAATTACCTCCCTTTAATTACAAAAATGCCTTAAACCCCATTTTTTGAGAAAATCTGCTCAGTTTTTGTAGCTCATCTGTTGTTTTTCATTTAATTAAATACGAATTTTGTTAAATATGCATCATCTTTTGTCGCTTTTGCAATTTCGGTGTCAGAAATACGAATATTACTCTAAAATTGTATAAAAAAATATGCTTTTTTGGCCTCGGAGGGATGCATCGCGTCAGTTATCCTCTATTTGAATTGAAATTTCATGCATAGCCGTAGCAATTCATATTTTAATGAAAAAGTTGCACCTAAGAAGCATTCGGCTCTTTACATTTCATGTTACATCTGTTAGAAATTCAAATACTACGCATATTACTCTTAATTTTGGGCACCCTCAACGTCCATCTAGATGATTATTTTTTGGTTTTTACTTAGCAAGCCTGTTTATACGGTATGCGTATGTACAGCCTTAATTCCATTGTACTTTTTTATGTAATTTTTTATTATATCCTGCTTTTTAGAACACCATTTTGTGATAAAAAATGCAAAATTTCTTCAAAATTTCATATTTTTGGAAGGGGGTGGGGTAACATAACATGCCATTACAGGAAGAGTATATGATGCATCAACCAAATAAAAACATATATTTTTAATAGACACTCTGCTCCTTGTCCAGTCACATTTTCGACTCTGCAAAGAAAAGTATACAGATATGACAACTGATATTGAAGCAATTTGACAAAATATTTCAAAGCTCAGCAACAGCACACGAAAACGTCTCGACCTGGTCATCAATATGGAGGTATATTTTGCAGCGCGATGCTATGCAGATTCAATCAAAGCTATAGTTTGGTCCAGGAATGGTTATTTTATTATTCGAAAGAGTTCTAAATGCGTACAAAAGCAATCGTCTCAGTCTTTAGGTATGAGATGCCTAAATCGGTGAAAACCGGAAGCAGGTTATTTTGTGTAGGGAACTTGCGGACCTACACTATGTGTTTGATTGCTGATTGGCTGAAAGTAAGTGGATGCATACAAAAAAAAATATTTTGAATCAATCGCTGGATGATAGATCACAAATGAAATATGAAGAGAAAAATCTGGATATGAATTATATTCAAAATATTTGGTATTTGAAAATACTGACATATTTGGTCGGTGACCACTAAAACTGCCACAAAAATGGGGGTGGTGTCATTCAGCTCCAAATTACTGGCATAAAGTATTGGATCACATGTATAAATTTTGTTATTTTTATGTGGGACTAGGATGATTCTACAAAGTAAAGTTCATTTCAGCAGTCGGTGAGATTTTGGGTAGTCGCACCAGAAGAAAACCTTATAATGTAAGTCTATGGAAATGTATTTAGGCGTCTCATACCTAAATCGTTGTACTATTCCAATTATTTTTGTTCAAATTATACATACAACACTGTAAAAGTAAAAATGTCTTACGATTGAAAACATTCTTCTTCGAACACATTAGCAAGGTCACTGTTCGTTCATCCATTTTCTCAACACAACTGCTTCACACAAAACTCATTGTTAAATGGACTAAATGAACCTTGTAACAGACTGTAAACCGTTGTAATGAGAACTACCTGTTTTATGACCCTTGAAATACTTTGAATTTTATACTTATACACATTTTGTACCTTCAAGAAGTGGCAGACCCTCATAGGAACCATTTTGTTGTTATTTTTTATGTTTATTTCTTTTTTGTGTTTGTAATAGAATTGAAATACATGAAAATTTATGTAATTTTGCAAAATATGACAACTGCTTCTTAATATTCCAGAATTTTAGCATGCTGTTCAAGTAATAAATGAAAATACAAAAGTCGACCTTTTAATTTTCAGAATAATTTTAAATATTAGTGATAAAAGTTCCGTTATCAGTAATTGCCCATACTCCCAATCTTTTAATTTTATTTGTGTGATATGCCTCGGGTATTTCATGGCTTCTTTGCATAAGTTTGTTACCCGTGTTAATTTTTTTGAATTAACTACATGTTTTGTAATTCTGCATTGACTGCAGTACTTTTTAACCTATACAAAAACAAAATTTAATAAACATGAATACATACAAACATAACTACTTCAACTGGTAAGTCCATTACTAAGACCAGAAACAGAAAACAGAAACCATTTCCCGTCGGCGATATTTGACTAGGACCTCAAGGGGCGGGTACTGGTGAGAACTCCACAGAGCAGTAATGAATAATATTTTATTAAGTTTTAAGAACTTACGCTGTATACGCCTCTGATCATAATAATAATAAACTACAGTCAAACATGTGTTGAAGACCACCTCCAAATAAAGACCACCCTGTTTATAAAGACCAGCAGGATGATTACATTGCACTTTTTATCTGTAGTAAAACGGCAGTGAATAAAAACCACATACTTTCAAATACCAAATTTATAGCTTCCCAGCAGTGGTCTTTGTTCACAAGTTTGACTGTATGTAGAAATTATTCTATGTTTCATGCTTCGCAAAATAGGCGAACGTAATGTATTGGTTACTAGTAATTCGAAATATCCGCGCTCGTGTGATTCGACTACCAGCTTAATGTATAATTGACTGTTTTCAGATGTGCTAATACAGCTGTACTGATGAAGATTTATTGTAAAACTGTCTTTGTAAAAGAATTATTGCAACTTGCGTATTACATTTTTATTTTTTTCTTTACGTGTCGCGTTGATGAAACTTACGATTTGAGGCCTGTCACGTAACAGGCTGGCAGTTAACACGCCATCACTTCTGGGAACGGCCAGTTCTAAAATCTCTAGAAGAAACTGCCAATTTTAAAAAAAATAAAGAATCATTTTGGGAACTTGGTTCGAAACAATGACCTCAACTTCGGTGATAGTTTTAGTGATTACAAGTCAACAACATTATTGCCTAGTCTGAGGCCGTAAGTAAAGGCTGTTATTTAGTGTAATAAATGTCTTACATACTTTTCGCATTTAACTTTCAGAAAAGGTAGTAGTTGCACTGGCACGTGTATGGTCTGATACCTGCGCATGTGCGCATGTATAGTATGGTACCTGTTCACGTGCGCGGGTATGGTATATATGTATTAATTTTGGATAACAACCCATTGAGAACAGAAGGTAGTTGTGTAAAAGACAAGCATGACCTCATATTCAAATGATTGCTGCTATCAAAACGAACATTTGTAGTTATTAATTGCGAATCAATTTTATTTTTACATGTACTCTACTGTTTCTATAAACAATTTGCCACATGACCAAAACAAGAACTTATTATCTAATACAAGTTAGATCTAGTTTATTTGTACCACTTGAGTATTAATCACAGCACATAAAGAACAAAGATGGCAGTAAATAGGTCGTAGTAACATTAAAGGGGCACTACCTACATCTAGCAAGTTAAACTCTCCAAACATAAATAATGTGTTCAATGAACGTAAAATGATAAAAGAGTAGTAAGAGTCGCTGACTTGAAATCACTATAACCTCTCATAGATTGAGCGTCATCGGTTTGAGCCCGGCTGTGAGAGACTTTCTTGCGGAAGATATGAGTCTAGTACTGGTTCTTCCCAGGAAAGTTGGTTAAGTAAACTGCCTGCCTGTTATAATGACCAAATGCAGTTAGAACGGGCGTAAAATTCCTAAAATACATTTATTAAGAACAACAAATATAAAAATGCTTCATTTTGTCACAATTTTTGTGCTATATCGCTATCAACTCATTAGTTGTACAATGACAACTTTACATAGATTATTGGATATTTTACGGTACTGTACCATATTTTCTAACGCTGGTTTTACCTGTATAGTATAAGCCTTTAAGTTACATGTAAGTAATAATACTTGCAAACATTCTATGATTTTGAAGTTATTTAATTTGACACCAGTTTTAAGGAGTACCTCTTTAAAGAAAGAAGCATTATTTACAACATCACAATACAAACATTATTGATAGCTTTGTTTGATTCGATTCAAGGGCGCGTCATGGCAAAGACGTACAGAAATGTAACTACAAGCTTCATTCTACAAACTCTGGTTTGAACACATATCAAACAATTTGGTGACCAATCGTTCCGGGGCGATCCTGTGTTTTGCACTTTGCTCAGCCCCATTTCCAAATTGTTGTTACTGCAGTGTCTTTTCTCATTGTTAGAATATTGTTAAAACCATTATTCAGTGTGTAAGTCTGGTTGTTGATCGTATTGGTTTTGGCCTTACAACTGATTGTCGAAGATGGTATCATCAGTTGCAGTCACGCCGTTTGAAAGCTTGAGAAGTAGCAAATACTGACAAAAGAAAACAGCGTGGCGCCATACTGTAGGGGGGTGGGGTCGGTGGGGGATTGGGTCGAGCATCATACTTCTAACCCGGAGGCATCATGTTCGAATGCCATTATCCTTCTTTCTGGTGCAAGCACTTGTTCCGGCAAACATATTAAATAAATAACTAATAAGAAGCTAATATAAGTGTAACAATTTAAAGATGGATAACCAAATGAGATATATGTAAAAAGGCATATTATATGATGAAATGTTTTTTAAAACCCTGGTGAAGCAATGGGAAGCAAATGAAAAGTAACTCGTTCAACAATTTGTGCTTAGACTTCGAAACCATCTTTAAAAATGGCACCTGGCGAGAGCAATAGTTCTAAACTTTCAAGGCTTTAATGGTTACCGAGAAAGTGAATTTTAAGAAAGCTTAACCAGATTCAAGACGACAGTGCCGACTGACGTCAAGAAGGTTATGACAATGGCTCTTCTGTTTTTCAAAGAAAAGCTAAAAATTGATAAATCAATTTTTTGTTATAAATTGATTCAGTATATACCTATTGTAGAACAAGTACTTACATTAACTATCCCCGTGAGTGGTTCCAAAATACTGCGAATTGCAATATACCGGGTCTATTGCGCACACCTAGTCATTACATGTACCAGCCTTTCTACCATACTGTTTTAAATTTTCATAACTTGTATAAAACAACAACTGAATGTTTTAATAGCAGGCTATTATCTTTCATATTTAATATACTAGACTCAAGCAGTATTTCGTAACAAGTAATACTGATGATGATTATGATGATTATGATGATTATTATGTTCCTATATAATTAATGTATGTATGAATGTACACGCCAAAATTTAGTGTAGCAAAAGAATCGTGGTAAAGTTTAGTTTAAACAATATTTATTCTCGAAAATACATAGTATTTATACATACATAGTACAAAGGTGTAACAATATAACTGGAGTCTGAAAATAAGCTTTCAAAGAAAACTTATATTAATTCATTTTCCTACTTTGGTAAAGTTTGAAAGTTTTAGTTACAATTTATATTGAGTTAATATTTGTTCTTTGTAAATGACAGCATAATCCAGAGAAATGAATTTGATTTTCCCTTTGGATTATTGCATTTCTGTCTATATTTAAAAATCGTAGTTAAGACATGTAGATCTATGTGATTTCTTACAGTTATTCGTACCCAGGTACGAATCGACTTCACCGAAATGCGGACATTTTCGTACCATTTTCGAACCAAGCATTTACGTAAAATCACGGACCTACATTTTTGTATATACACTATATAGGTCCCTGGTAAAATACAGCAATTACAACGTGTTTAAAGCATAAAAATATGTTGTCATATTTCAAAAAGACATCTACAACTGCCTCTGTAGAGTTAATTTGCTGATACGTTTCAGTTTTATACCTTAACGCATGAAGGCGTATTTTAGACTAGTTTTCGGAAAATCTTTAGAGACACTAAATGACAACTAGACAGGCCGAGCACTTTTGCTGATATAGGCGTTGGCAAGTTACAAAAAAAATCGTTGTTTTTTATGTTGAATTCCGAGTTTTGTAATTTAAAATTCAAGAGTACCTAGTGGTTCGATCCTTCACACCTTTGATTGAATAATTGCGTCGGCTTGTGTTTGCGCTTATTATTGTGTCAGTTTAGGCTGTTGATAACTTTAAAAATGTTTGACATCTTCAAAATGAGTGTAATACGATAACATTTTGTAATAAATACTGACTCAAACGCAACGAATTCACAAAATAGAGACAAGTTTATAAACTTAAACAATGCTTTATACATTATACGCACGCAATTCTGCTTGGTAGAGATTACGCGATAGCATTGAAATGCTGTAATTCATGATGCTCGTATTGCGTGTTTTCACAATACATAGGATCGCCTCTACTGACGTCGTATTTTCTGTTGTTATACGAGACAAAACGCCATTATTGAAAAATATTACTTAGACTACTGTCTAGACATAAATACTTTGAGATAACGATCAGGAAAATATATTTCAAAACTTAGATAATTTTCAGTCAAGGTAAATTGGTGTAGATAATGAGATACAAAGAAAATTAGAAGGTCGTTTTTTACATATCTAAAATAGACGTGTTTGAAGGAAGTTAGTGTTCCAATGAACCTCCATGACCCGAAATATAATTAAATGTTATTTGTACAACTTTCTGTAACCACTTAAATAATATTTTCGGAAAATGACAGATATTCTTGTTAAGAAACAGTGTAAATCGCATTTAAAGATTTAAGACTGTATAAAAATACATACGCATGTGTAAATTCAGTTACCAGAACAACAAAGGGCAGTAAAACACGTCAGTATAAATGTACATATTGTAGCACGTCGTAGTTCCTAAACTTTGTATGTAGTCTAGTAGTAATGCACTGGACTGGAAATCTAGAGATAGGAGGTTCAATAAATGCTCATCCACTAACATAACTAATAGTCTTTTGGACGAAACCTAAAACCTAGGTCTGATGTATCAGTGTTGTACACCGGGCATGTCTCTGGGACGGGACGCGTTCTGTATCTTGCACTATCCTCCAAAAACTTAAAATATCTTCTGGGGGCGTTGGTCATAATGGATAATCCGGTACCAACTATAAAACTCTAAAATACATACATACAACGAAATCATTCTTTGCGTTTCATTATTATGCTGTCTTATTTATACTGATAGGAGTTCTTCCGACGGATTGTAATTTAATTTTTGCTAAATTTCTGTTAAAGACCACCTCCGTATAAAAACCGTTATCCGAAGAAAGACCAGCATGTGATCAAACATTGTATTATTCAGCTTATGCGGAAACACCTTTGAATAAAGCCCATCTGTCAACAAATACTACCACAGCTTCATCAAGTCAGTGGTCTTTGTGCACAGGTTTGATTGTATCACATAATAGCAAATGTTTGTTAATGACGCATGCTAACACACATATACGCTGCAGCGCTGTCGCTGTTAAAACTATTTGCGACCATTAAAAACCGTATATACAGTCGCAATTATAAATCAAAGGACTGAAAGTTATAAACTGGAGACACAACTGTCCATAAATTTTGACCTTTCACGATTTGTGTAAACTTTACATTTGAGATAGGAACCCATGTGCTTACATTATGTCATTCAGTGACTAAGTTCAACTACCCTATGAAGTATTAAGCTGTGAATCGTAACTGAGAAAAGGATTTTGACAAAACTGAACTGAAAATTTATGGTTTGAACAACTTTAAATGCCATTCAAAAGTTATGGGAATGCCCATAAGGTTGATTGTATTGTGCGAATTAATTCGGATTTAACGTCACACCCAACAGCTAAGGTCATATTGCAACTTCCGGCTTTCATGGAGGAGGAAGACCGTGTATCAGAATTTGGGGGTCATTTAGAAACTCTGAGGGTCATACCCTTTATTGTAAAAAAGTAAAAGGCATGACTATGTGTTAAAGAAGTTTTATTCAGTTTACTTCTATAAAACTGCATATGATACATCACAAAATGGTATGGTGGGTAATCAAAGGGTTGGCAAGACAACAGGTGTTTCTCTTTGGATGCTTTCCATTTTGTCACTGCATCTCAAAAGTCAAATTTGTCCACAAAGCGAATTTTTCATAAGTGCATTCAACCATAGACATTAAATTTGGATATTATGTGGCACACTTAAACCCCCTTTCAATAGTGACAGGTTGATCGAAATGACTACAAAATGATCATTAAAATCACTCAGAAAGACGTTTTTGTTTCCCCTATTAAGTTTCGTCGACCATCTCTTGTTGTGCGTCTACGATCTATGATCTATCATAGGAATCAACACACAACCAAAAACGCAATGGTACAAAATGCGGGTCGATCCGAAATCAGACGACAACGACGACGCAATAGGGTCAAAATTAGACATATCCCATACCGGAAGCGTAAATTATCAATAATTTATCTTGCATTTCGAAGCGTTTTTAGAGGTTTTGAAATGTTGTTTTTTGTAGTTATTTGATCATACGCATTTTAATTGCGTCATAGAAGACGCCCTTTGCTATTTCCGTTGCGTCATTGACAAAATGAGTGCGTCAAAACCGCAGAAAACGCGCTCTAGCGGAAACATTGAATTTAGTGTATCCGGTGTAGCGATACGTATTTCAGGGGTCTTACATTTCTCAAGTCACACCGGTCTGACGATAAAAACCGCGTAGGATAATAGTTCTATACAGAACAGATACTTCGTTGATTTAAGTTACAAATTATAAGAAAAACAACAATATAATATTATGCTATTCTGTAATGTTTTGATATTATTTAGATCTGTTACTATATATTTTTTAAAACTGAGGACAGTAATATAGAACTACTTTTCGGTCGTATTCGACAAACAATTGTGTTAAGAACATGAGCTTCTTCGACTGTATACAAGAAGTAAGAAAACTGAAAACAAATTTGGTAAATTACAGAAATCCTCACATGAATAAGAAATAAAGAGAATTAAATATTTAAATATTGTAAAAATAGGGAATGTGTAAGCTTTGCAATACTGAAATTGAAACGAACTATATTTCACATGTAGAGAGGATTACATTCCAAGAACGTTCTACACTGGTATTCTTGCTAACCTTATTTTATGTTCCTGACTCTGCATCATCTTGTACATGTGTTCTATTTAAGATATATTGATATGGACTGGAGACCAAAATAAAATAAATCTGTTGCTATTGTAAAAAGAAAGTTTCTAAACCAGGTAAGGAACGTTACAGTTGATTAGTGAACAAAATTAACACTGATGTTGCAGCAGATTTAATTTTATAAAATGATTTTTAAAATAATTATTTTTTTGATGAAGACTGTGGTGGTGATTATGATGACGATGATGACAATGATGATGCTCGCGTTGCTAGTGATACAGTTAAATAAGCATCTTTTTAAATTGAAAACATTATTTTTCTGTCTTATCACTTGTTGTGAGATTCACAGGTAGTTGTTGAAATGGTTTTGTTGTGTTGTCTTCTAAATGGTACCATGCGGTACTGACATGTTCTGACACTTTTTCTATCCTGAGACCGCAATTTGGCAAGCGATCATGAGGTGCTAATTGTGTATGAAAAGTTGAAAACTACTAATAATTTGACCATTATGACCTATGCCTAAACTACAGACTGTATGTTTTTCATCAATATTATAGAACTTGCATTTAATAAAGCAGATCTGAACAGAACAGATATTTCATTAGATAAAAACGGAATGCTTTTCATCAATGGCATGCGTCTGGATGTACGTCATATGAAAACAAAATATGCATACACATGTACATGAAAATACACAAATTGTTATTGAAACTGTTATACATGTACAAAGTTGTCAATTACGAAAGAAAAACTTAGTTTCCAACATTTTAAAACAGTTTCTCCAAAGGCATATCATACAAGAAATATCTTGCTCTTCAATCTGTGTATTTTCGTTAACTGCTACTTACACTTCTCAAAAGAAGTGCAGAAAAAAAACGTAGCTTAATTTTCACATTTCTGTTGACTTTATATACTACTCAATCAATGTATTTTCCATACACGAACGTCTCTATAATGTTTGCTATATGTTTTTAATGAGTGATCTGTCATTTGTCCAACGGTAATGTATCGGTTACATCACTTATGTTTCAAAAACAAATATTATACAGTCAATTTTGTTGAGCATTCTCCATACGTTTTGTCTGTTTCTGGTGACGTGTTATCAGTATAAGTATTACATGTCCTTCCACCACACAAAACCCGTAAAGCACTGATTATGTACTATTAAGCCGGCTGGGCCAATACCTTATAAAGCGAGCCAAACCCCAACGATCGCAGCATTTTTTACCTTTAATTTCATACCAGTTTTAAATACTCATTTAAGACTTTTTGTTATGAATTTGTGAGTAAGTGCTTAAACGGTATAAGTACAACAATAACTCATTTTTTTCGATTGGTTTTATTTACCGCTTTTTGGTATAACTGCTATCATTTGTCATTGATTCTACAAGGCATGCTTATCTTCAACAACAATGTTTTCTAATTAAAGTGAATTTCTACATCTAAAATTGTTATCCAATAACCTGTTACCAAGCGATTGCAGCGCAGACCAGACGTCGCCGCTGTACCATCGTAAATGACGCGGTGTGTAATCAGAATATGCACGTACGTATGATCTAAACCAAACAGTTATATTATTGTTTTGAATCTTCAACAAATGATTCAGAGAGTTGAATCATGCAAGTCCCATAAACGAATCCGTATGTACATGTAGCTGTAGCACCTATCTGTCCAAGAAAGATGTATTACCGGCACAATTGACTGTTACTTTGAAAACGTTAACACAGGTTTTTTTTTTTTTTTTTTTAAGGGTGGATAACACTTTATTTCATAGCACATATATATAATCACAAACAAGCTCTATGGCTTTTTCAAAGACTATATTAACATTGATAAACGTTAACACAGGTTCGTATGTACCAAAGAAGGGCAGTTGTTGAGGACTCAATAGAAGTACCCTAAGCCATTACTTTTTCTCTGTTATGTAACGATATGCGTATGTGAATTGATTCAGACTGCAAACTTATTTCATACGCCATCAAGGATCCAAAGTAAATTTCAGAAAAACTAGGCATAGTTATGTGCTATTGTTCAACATGACAGGTTGACAATAAAATTTATGTTCTTTGTACTTTAGGTAAAACTGAATGGGCTGCAAGGACATTAAGAAAAATAATTCTACCAAAGTTGTTTGTTATGGTTATGAATTTCTTCCCAAAAGAGTGTTAAGAATCTAGGCTTGGGTATTGTACACAGAGTGCACATACATGTACTTGTCTCTTTACTTAAAAATGTTAATTCTCGGGTTAGATTTTTATACAGACACTGCAGCAATTTCTGCGTTCAAACAAAGAAAACTTGGCTTAGTGCTTTAATACAGTCATTGTGTTACTTTGATAATTTTTGCTCGTATTGGTATTCTGGCTTAACTAAGTCACTCCAGTGACAATCACTCAAAGTCAAGTTATCAGATTCATACTTAACGAATCCCAGGACTAGTATAATGACGTGTGACACACCATTAAGAAATTCAGCAACAAATAAAGTTGTATATGGTCATAGTACATGCACCAAACATGACTATTAGGATTGAGAAGGAAGCCATTATTTCTATGTTTTGTATGTATTATTTTTAACAATATTATGTACATTATTATAAAGATCTTACATGTATGCACGAATAAATTTCAACTGAATTCATTCAAAACTTTATAAATAGAAAGTACAAGTTAAATTTAAAGCGCAGTGCCAATGATATCTAAAAACACAAATAGAAAAGGCTTTCTGGCAAGGTGTTTCATAACAAAATCACTATAATACGAAAGATATGCATATATTAACACTGTTTTGAGTAAATAGAACGACATAGTTATATCGCT